>JASAND010016231.1:0-19934 GCA_030248195.1 Trissonchulus latispiculum
TATAGGAAAGAAATCGCCAAGAAGCCAAATGATAAGAAAATTTCGGCCACCCAGAGGGCTTGGCCTGCGCCCTCCAGGTTCCAGATAACTCAATTTTTACAATTTTAGATCCACACAGTCTATATCAATCAATTCTAAAAAACTACGTCAACATCACTACGGTGATAACAAATATGGAACAAAGGTCAGAACAGTATATAATTATAATAACCAATGTAAATAGTAACGTAAAGTAATGCAACCAAAATAGCAGTTATGTTCAAATTTCAATATGTTTAGGACTCGTAGAGAACCAAAAACCTGAAATTTGAGCCGTCAACTCAAAACTAATCCAATATCATACTTAATGTGAAACACTGTCATTTTGTGCAACTTTTCTGTTAACCAGCAATTCTTTGCTGCAGTACAAGAACGCAGTATACAGCTTATTTCCGCTACCAAACCCGTCACGCTGGTGAGCTGTTAAAACTAAGCTAAATGAGCACGCTAAATAAATGCAGCTGAAATAACAAGGATCGAAAAAGTTTCTGCGCTGTTAACATTATAATAATGACCTAACAATTCGCAAATTAGCATGCATAAGTTTGAACATATTTAACTAATTTAAATAGGATCTGAAATAATACCTTGCCAAACTGGACAGGCACTAAGCAATTTTGAAAAGTCAGTGGGAATATCAGATTAAAAACCCGAAATTTACCAGTTATTTTAAAAACTCGAAAACCCTGTATCAGCAGCCTACAGTATTTATGCAATGCAGCGCTTTAATGTGTAAACAGCAAATTTTATTTAATATGACGTTCAATTAGTTTACGGGGAGTGTGCTAGAAAAATTAGAATTTCTTGAGCTTCGGGATCCAGAGGGCTGAGCTGCGCCCCGCAGATCCCTAAGCTCCATCTTACTATACACACATATATATATATATATATATATATATATATATATATATATATATATATATATATATATATATATACTGCATAGTTTTACGTTATAAAAACTGTTCATACTGCAATAGAACCACGCTGGAAACCCCTTGCCAATAACAGAATGCAGCAATTGAAGGACAATTTCGAATGCCTTGACTTAAGTTTGCAAAAAATCTAGAAAATTTTACTTCATTAAAACTTAATCATTTCTAGGAACTGTATAATTTTAATTGCAGACAGCAAAGGAATATGTTAAAGCTAATTCATTTTATGATGGTTGGCTAAGCTAGATGTTTTTAAACAGCTTAAGGCGAGACAATCAATCCAGTAGGGTCGGTAAGAAAAGCCACTGCAGGTATACACCACCTCGCAAGGCGATTCCCCACAGCAACTGCTCGGTCAGCGTTTCGTTCACCCAAGTATCTACAGATACTGAGTGAACTAGTCCGCAGCCGGACATACCGACCCCGACCTTAATAGCTAGTTTTATGAAAGTTTTCAAACATTTTTTCGCAGCAATATTGCAATATTAGAAGTAGGCTATGTTTCAGTCTTCGTCTGATCTTCAATAATGGCTTTGAATCAAACCAAAACTAAATTTGTGTTGGAATAGAGCTTTTTATTTTATGACGGTTAAGCTACATGCTTTTAACAGCTTTAGGCGAGTCATTCAATCCAAGAAGGGTCGGTAAGAAAAGCCACTGCAGGCATACACTACGTCGAAAGGCGATTCCCCACAGCGACTGCTCGGACAGCGTTTCGTTCACCCAAGTATCTATATACAGATACTGAGTGAACTAGTCCGCAGCCGGACATACCGACCCCAACTGTAGCGGACTCCCATGACCTTAGTAGCCAGTTTTATGACTGCATAGTAATATCTATATGTTTTCAAACATCCTTACGCAGCAATATTTCAATATTAGTCAGAAGAAGCGTGCATTATGATCATCAACAAAGACAGCGTGTCAATCAGTTTTATAGCTGCGTAGGAATATCTTCATGTTTGCAACTGCTTTGAAGCAGGCATGTTTCAGTATTCGTCTGATCTTCAATAATAGCTTTGAATCAAACCAAAACTAAATTTGTGTTGAAATAGAGCTATATATATATATTTTATTTTATGACAGAGATATTTTATTTTATGACGGTTAAACTACATGTTTTTAACTGCTTTAGGCGAGTCCTTCAATCCAAGAAGGGTCGGTAAGAAAAGCCACTGCAGGTATACACCACCACAAAAAGCGATTCCCCACAGCGACTGCTCAGACAGCGTTTCGTTCACACAAGTATCTACAGATACCGAGTGAACTAGTCCGCAGCCCGGACATACCGACCCCAACTGTAGCGGCCTCCCGTGACCTCAGTAGCCAGTTTTATGACTGCATACTAATATCTATGTATGTTTCAAAACATTTTTTCGCAGCAATATTTCAATATCAATATTAGTCAGAAGAAGCGTGCATTATGACGTGATCATCAACAGCGACAGCGTGTTAATCGGTTTAATGGCTGCGTTGGATTGTTTCCATGTTTGCAACTGCTTCGAAGCAGGTTATGTTTCAGTATTCTTCTGAGGAATCGCGCAGGCTACACGTGTACTTAGACATGATTATCAACAATGTGCCTCATAGCAATACCTCGAATCTTCAATAATTGTATTTGAATGCAACCAAACTAAGTTTGTGTCGAAATTGAGCAATTTTGTTTTATGATGGTACTTTTCAACAGCTTTAAGTATCGAAGATTTTGAGTTAAGTCCTAGAGTCCAAAGATTCACACTAATTTCATTGAAAGGAATCTTTAGGGGAGAAACAACCAGTCAGCAGGGTCGGTAAGAAAAGCCACTGCAGGCATACACCACCTCGAAAGGCGATTACCCACAGCGACTGCTCGGACAGCGTTTCGTTCACCCAAGTATCCACTGATACTGAGAGAACTAGTCCGCAGCCGGACATACCGACCCCAACAGTTACTGTTCTTCAGAATTTGAAAGCTAGAGATTTATTGAGGCATATTTTTTGATCAGCCATATATTATGTTAAGCATTCAGTGAAGTAATGTTACACATTTTTGTTAGTTTAACTGTAAACTTAATTAAATTGAAATTAACTGAATCGTCGTAACGACCTCTATTCATTTAGCTTCTAACACGACTGATTGTGCGAATTATCACGATTGCTTCTGCGAATAGTGTTTATCCCAGATATTGCTACCCATCGGCTCGGACAACCTGTTTATCCTTTTTGGGTGCTCATGGACTCCCCTAGCATTCTTCCCGTACTCACTTTCGTTTCCTACCAGTGGGCGTAAGGAGCCTTCTGAGTGGTCGGAATCCGGGTATCGTCGGAACAAGCCGGCGACACCCGGCCCAGGCCAAACAGAGACCACAGCCAAAGTACGGGTGCTAGGAGGAGCCAGAGGAGCACCATACTCACGGATCCCGGGAAAGTGCATCGCCGCGACAAGAACGAAACTTTTGGTTCAATGGGGGACGTTGTAGAATTAATTAACCAGCATTGCTAGCTGTATTCTTGTTAGTAAGCATGCGTTAGTAGTCCGGTTAGTAGTATTAGTAGTAATACGGTTAGTAGTGTTAGTATAAAATACGGTTAGTACTATTAGTAGTAATACGATTAGTAGTGTTAGTATATAATACGGTTAGTCGTGTTAGTAGTGTGTTGCTAGCAATGCTGACTGTTGAATTTAATCTGAAACAGGGGAGATTGGAATCTCAAATGAAAAGTGAAAAGTTTTATTTGCACTAATTCTCCTCGTATCAAGGAAGTATATATTTCAATTTACAAACATTATAACTTTTTATCTACTCAATGAGAGCTTTCAAGTGTTGCCCATATTGGGCGGCTTCTGCCACTTTCACCTTTGAGCGATGGCAGCATCACCGTTTCGAGTACACTTTTAGGTTCCAAAACGCAAACATGGTAATTTTCAAGCTTTTTCGCACACCGATTGAAGGTCCTCAGGTGTCCCGGAATACCGCATCCCATCCAAAAATCTAACCAAATCGGTTGAGCCAATGTCAAGAACGAGGGAGGGAGATAATTGTCAATCTATCCATACTCAGACTACTATTCTGATCTCCAAGAAATATATCAAATAAAAAATATTAACAAAAATATGGATGAGACGAGGAAAAGGACAGAAACTAAAGGAAGGGCTGAAGAGCGGAAATGAAAAGGACAGAAAGAAGGGAACTAAGGAAGAAAAAGAAGGAATGGCGAATGATCGTGATGATGATGATGATGATGACAAAGAAAGATTGAAGAATGATCGTGATGAGATGATGATGACAAAGAAAGAATGATGAATGATAGTGATGATGAAGATGATGACAGGGGGTAGAAGTTGAGAATGAGTAGGAAAAATGGCAGAAAAAATGTGAAATGAAAAAGGATAGGAAGCACGAAGATGCAGAAAGAAAAATGAAGTGTTGATAAATGATAAAGAAGCTTGAAATGTCGGAGAAGGAATGAGAGAGAATAGATTTTGAGATATGCAAAAACAAAATAAGAATGACATGTCGAAGAAGGAATGGACAGAGACAAGACTGGCGATGAAAAAGGCTAAAGGTCAACGAGAAAGGAAAAGATGCGGATAAGCGTAGAATATCGAAAGACCTGGCTGCAGAATATTCTATATATATACTACATCATATCCTTCCTGGGTTTCCAAAGAAGTAAAGCCCCAGTAACACCGCATACTGTATAAACTTCGCCCATTCCAACACTCGACAATAACTGCAGCGAAAGGAATCTCAGGCAAACTTTGTCGGGGATCATTCCTGGAATCCTGGGTTCCCCCTGAAAAAACCTCGAAAGGCAATTACCAACAGCGACTGCTCGGACAACTGTTAATCCACCCAGGACACTACGAATCCAGAATAAGCTAATCGTGTATCAGTGCATATTTATCCTCACAGTTGCAGTCTCCCAAGAATTTGTCAACTAGTTTATTGCTGTACGGAAATATCCTGGGTTTTAAGTTTTAAACTATGTAAGTGGTAACATCAACACTTTACTGGTCGTCTGAAGAATCGCGAATACAACGCGTGTAGATATATTTTGTATTTATTTAGATATATATACCAACAGTATTGCCCATAGCAGTATGTTATTTACACCCTGAATACCTCCTGAAGCATCCAGATACCTTTTGCGAATTTGTTTTGTCCTGAAAACCTCGAGTGTGATATTCTATAAAAATGTTTTCAGTACCAGTCTCAAGTGCTACAGGTTTGTCCAGCAGTGTCGGTAAGAAAAGCCACTGTAGGTGCACTCCACCTCGAAAGGCGATTCCCCACAGCGACTGCTCGGACAGCGTTTCGTTCATCCAAGTATCCACAGATCCTGAGTGAACTAGTCCGCAGCCGGACATACCGACTCCTACTGATCTAGTCTCACAAGAATTTGGCACCATGTTTCATAGATAAGTATGAATAAGGTATATTGCGGCATTACGTATATATTATGTGTGTGTGAGCGTGTGTGTGTGTAAACATCGACAATTAGTCGAACATCACCACATTTCTCATGTTGTTTGTAACATGACTGTGTGGGGTCTTTTGCTTGCTTCTGTGAACGTGAATTTCACTTACTGCACTGTTTCCCGGCACACATCTGAGAAAGTAATCTGTATCGTGAATTTTCTATGTTCTAAGCTTCAACCGTCGTTGCTGAAGTGGTACACAATTATTTAGTTTTCAATATGCACATTGACTTCATGTAGTGCCTGTTGGTCTCAAGATGCACGGCCCCTCTTGGCTGTGAATGTACAACTGACCTCCGCACTTCCAGAAAACAGGGTGTCTGTTTGACCCACTGATTGATACCGTGAACTATTGAAATCTGAAACGTAGCGTACTCATGGACATAAGTTTCCTGTAAAAGCAAAGTCTTTCAGCATTTGATTATACATAAGTTAGCTGTTAAGGTCTTGGCTACTTGACTGTTAAGTTCTGCTCCAGTAGTATTACTTTTGGAAACGATCTTGCTTCTACTATGCGGAATATTCCTGCACTTGTTCTGAACTTTTAGTTTAGCTGCTAACAATGATGCAAGTCCTAACAATTATGAGAACGGGTTGAATTAGATCTGCAATTGAGAAATATAATCGCGATTGTCCGTCACGTGTGGTATTCGTGCATGGGTGTGGATCAGGTTTAAATAAACTTGTATGAGGAACTTCATGCTCAACTAGGCTGTACACCAACCCAGATAATAGGAGTAATATTTAGTCAATATTCGAAAACGAGAAACTAAAAGCCAGCTCTAAAATTACTGAAAAGATATCGCTGCCTTGAAAATTTGTTTCGCAATATTTCCGCAAAGTTTAGCAGTTGTCTAAATGTGCAATTAAAAGATATCGTAAGCTTTAAAATATTATCCATACGGTAAAGTAACAGAAAAAGGCAGCAAGCCTCTGGACGGCTTGCCAAAATTGTAAATTAAAATTCTGGTCTTCTGTAGAATTCTGTCTTCTGTCGAATTTTCCGCAAATTAAATCTAGTACCGCGCAGGGAATGCAATAATAAAATTTAGTTATGAACAAACTACGATGTTGTTTTCGTTTAAAAGAAGAAATAGTAAAAGCACAACGGCTTTTGAAACTCAATGAATATATACATGAAATTGCTACCATTGCTGTTTACACATTGACATTTTATACAAGTCTTGTAATTGTAAAACTACGTGTCACTATAATTTGTCATCAAGATTTCTGTTATTAGCTTTGTCTGCTTAAGCATAACATTAAGGTCTCCTCCACCCAATCCAGATAAATATTATGTAAGCATGTAACGGTCGAAAACGCTGCCTCGAAATTTCAGCACATAGTCGACAAAATTAATCTTAAATAAATATTAAAACAAAAGGAAATGAAAATTCTAAGCTTCATCTAAGAACTATTAAATAAAGTTGAGTATTTGAACAGGGGTAATGGTAGCGGAAATGTACACACAAACTGCTGCCTTGTGTCGCGTGTGTCTTGAGCCTGCAAAGGTACAACCAAATCTGCTTTTAAGAATTTTTCTGATTTTTCATTAATTCTAACGAACAACTTTTCAAAACGGGAAAGAAGATAAGTTAAAAGAGGAAAGGAGACAATTGCGAAAACCACTCGTCGTACCCAGCCTTTATGCACATTTATCGAGTAAGCCACCCCAATCCCCAAAATACTCCAAGATATATTCCCTAGAACTCTACATCGTGTATACAAAAGCTTAATCCAACAGTGAAAGCCACATAAACTGCGTAAACACAATCAAGAAAAACAGAAAAAACCTGCATAAACAAGGAAAGTTGTCCTAGTACACGACACGAATTACCAGAATGGAATAAGAAATTGCACAACCACAGTATTAGACCAGCAAAAAAGATAAATCACTAAACCAAGTATGTAGATTAAATCAACTATCACTAAACCAAGTATGTAGATTAAATCAACTAAATTGGTAGAGGTGAAAGAAATTTGAAAACAAAACCAAAAAAGCATAAAAAAACAACCTTGGCTACGAAATTTAGCTATGTATACTCAAAACTACGTACTTGCAACAGCCGAGGTCACTGTAAGTTATATACGTATATATTACAAAAATTACATTGGACAACACAGATTACAAACGTTAGAAAATACTAATTATCATCACAGAATAGTTATCCACTAGCAGAACACAAACAATATATATAGTAAAGAAATAGCCAAAAAAGGAAATCAAAACCAGCCACAGCAAGCCAAAACATGAAGCCAAGTCCAGCCAAAAAACGAAATTCAAGTCCAGACAATAACCATCCCAGAGGGGAATTCACCCAGCCAAAATCGGAAATTAAGTCCGCCACAGGAAGCAAAAATAGAAATCAGGTCAGCCAGCCCCAAAAGTAAAACCAGCAACGCCACGACAAAAGGGGCCATCGTGATTTTCTTCTCCAGCCTTTTCCACGATGTTAAGGAGAAGGGATCCAGGCATCTGATCTAAAACCGGAACAAAAACAATGCAATTTTTGAAAACAACTTTTGCATATATATTAATGTAGTCTAATTTGAACTCAAATCTAAGTTTTGTTTGAAAGATTTGTTTGTGCAAGAAAACAATCTCCATTTCGCGACTCAAAGCCCGCAACAATTATCATCCCTCATTTGAACTCAACTTGAAAGAACAGAAGGGGTGGACTAAAGCAGTACGTATACACATACACTGGGCTTTTTCTAGACGAAAAAAATGGGGGTGGGGAGAGTGGGGGAGCCCCCCCCCTAGTGGGGGGAACCCAAAAGTGGGGGGATCTAAAGTGGTCTAAAATCGCTAAAACTGCAGTAAAAAAGGCTGTTTTCTACATATACTGCTATCACTATGCTTAAAAGTGCTCAAAAATCGAGTCTGAGTAGCAATATAGACGATTTTTGACCAAAAAATTCCGGCGAAGCCGGAAGTTTTAAAAATTTTGACCGAAAATCCTTAAAATTTGGCATTTTCTGGGCACCTTACAGTGAGTGTGTGGGAAGTCCAAAAAGTGGGGGTGGGGCCGAGTGGGGGGAGGGGTCGAGTGGGGGGAGGGGTCGAGTGGGGGGGAACTCAAAAAGTGGGGGGCGCCCCCTCCAAGTAAAAAAGCCCAGATACAGAAATTTCAGAAACGCTACTCAGTCATTGGGGAGAGAACTCGAAATCGAATTGCACGAGAAATCACAAATAAAGTAGATTTCCTACCACTCTGGTCTATATGTGAATATGTAAGTCCGAAAAGGATCTCCATGCTATGTTTTGTCTATGCCAAAAAAGTGAGGAACACCCCCTACTTGTGGAGAGGCGACCAAAAGTGGGGGAATAAAGTGGACCAAAAGTGCTAAAAACCGGAAAAATTGCCGGTTTTCTACGTATAATGCTATAGCTAAGCTAAATACTGCCAAAAATAGACGATTTTAAGCCAAAACCTTCCGGAGCAGCCGGAAAGTTTTTGAAAATTTTGACCGAAAATGCTTAAAATTTGGCACATTCTGGGCACCTTAAGTATAGCGAGAGGGGGGAAGCATCAAACGTGGGAAGAATGAGCGGGGGCCTAAAAATGGGACATGCGCCCCACCGCACAGGACTCTCTAAGGTAAATCCAGATCGATAGTCTATATGCACTCCCCATTTGCAAAATTCCTTATAATGCTCGAAACAAGACTCGATTCAAACTAGACTAAAGCGAAGCTGTTAAACTTTTGCCGAAATTTTCTTGAGTCGGCATCACCTTCTGCGTGAATAGAGCTTATATATATATATACCATGTGGGCGGCACAAATGTGTGGGTGTTGGTTCTTAGCTGACTCGACTAACTGGACAGACACCCAGGAACCGATGTCCAGTGGTGCGACTAACCACGTTTCATGACATCCATTATGAATACTTAAGTTTTTTCTGGCGATTATTCATTCATTCATTTATTCATTCCTTCATTTGACTCGAAATTTGACCACTTTTGAAAATTTTAATTATTGACCCAAAATCGCCTAAGTCCCCACCCCACCCCACCACAGCCCTCTACAGCCACTTTAGGTACGCACTTCTATGACAAAAGTTGCTCAGTTCGATGCGGGCCTTCATTTGGTACCAAATTTGACCACTTTTGAAAATTTTAATTTTTGGCCCAAAATCGCCCAAGTCCCCACCCCGCCCCACCACAGCCCTCTACAGCCACTTTAGGTACGCACTTCTATGACAAAAGTTGCTCAGTTCGATGCGGGCTTTCATTTGGTACCAAATTTGACCACTTTTGAAAAATTTTATTTTTGACCCAAAATTACCTAAGTCCCCACCCCCACCCTACCACAGCACTCTACAGCCACTTTGAGCATGCAATTCTAGGACAAAAGTTGTTCAGCTCACTTAGGGCTTTCATTTGGTACCAAATTTGACCACTTTTGAAAAATTTTATTTTTGACCACTTGACCCCCTACCCGATTTACCCTTCAAACGGCAAAGTGGAGCCAGTCCAGCAAAATGTGTGGGTCGGACGGCAAAACGGACTCCGGGAATGAGCTGGGCGCACCAGAAAACCTCTATAGACAAAGTTTTGAGAGGCCATGCACAGTCCTATATGGTGTTCTTGTAAGTCGGTACCGACTTGACCCTCCCGACAGCAAAGTGGAACCAGCCCAGCAAAATGGGTGGGTCGGACGGCAAAACGGACACCGGAAATGAGCTGGGCGCACCAGAAAACCCCTATGGACAAAGTTTTGAGAGGCTATGCACAGTCCTATATGGTGTTCTTGGAAGTCGGTACCGACTTGACCCTCAAGACAGCAAAGTGGAACCAGCCCAGCAACATGGGTGGGTCCGACGGCAAAACTGCTTACGGGAATCAATTCGCCGTGCCAGAAAACCTTTGTATGAAAGAATTGAGCTTTCTAAGTTGAATACACAGCGAGAAATTTCGATTTTTCATTTTTCGAATTTTCACCATTTTTGACCGGCCACTGTGGTCGCATGGGAAGTGATAGAGAAACGAGACTTAGCTATTTAGTTAGTTCAATATATGTAGTTTCTGAATATAAAAAGAAATCGGCTCCAGCTCTTAACGTTCGAGCTGCGCAGCGACCACAAAAATGGTCACTTTTCGCTCTGAGCCGATTTTGCGGCGCCGCTGCGGCGCTGTGGCGCACCTGCGGCGCAAAAAAAGTAGCGATTCTTAAATGGCGCATGGGGTACTACCAGACCCCATACCCCTTTAGGTCCGGCCTCCGCTGCAGATTACGTGAAAGAGGCGGAAAGTCAGGACAATACGACCATTAAATAGGAGAAACCGGAAAAAAAAACATCGCCGCCATAACCGGTCCGGGGCGCAACTTTTTAACGGAAAGTCATACGGGGCTGAAACTTCGCACACATACTAAACTCGATGTGCTCTACAATTTGCGCATGAAATCTGCGCAGGATCTGCGCAGGATTTTGCGCAGTCTCTGCGCAGCTTATTTTACGGTGTCTCCAGGGACTTTTGACACATATTATAGGGGTCGCTGCCGCGACCCCTATGAAAACCAAAATCAAAAAATTTTATCGGAAGCCGTAAAGAACGATTGCCTGCTGATGGGACGTTGTGTGCGATGTTTTTGTTCTGTGCTGAGGCCACGGAAATTAATTATTTAGGATGGAGAGTACAAATTGCCCTGAGTTGGTTTTTCGATCCTAACTCTTGCTACAGTGGTCACAGAGCCATGCTTTTTATACCATTCGACGCAGAATCGCACGCTCTTTCCAACGGTGAGTGTCCCAACGCGCCGCGACCCTTGCAGAAAAAGCTAGGCACCAGCAAACATGGAAGTCGTAGGTCAACATGTGCCAAAGAGACACGCGCGCGAATGGCCGCGCGTAACGGCTCCATCGCCGCTAAAAAGATGTTTAAAAGAAAGAGGAGGCTTTTCTGATTCAGGAGCTGTTGAAATTATTACAATCGGATGAAGGGTTAGTGAGATACGATCGTTTAAGTTTTTCACCTCAATTACTATTTGGAAGGGTTACAGTACCCTGCACGAGAAGGGTAACAGTTGGCGAAATCGTCAAGTTGGCGATACTTCTTGCGTGAATTGCGACATTCGTGAACCTTGGCGAAAAAGGCGAACTGGTTTACGAAAATCGTCAACTCGACGACTTCGTCAACTGTTACCCTTCTCGTGCAGGGTACTGTATATTCATGAAGAATGAAACCGATCCAAAAAATTCAGGTCACACCTATTCTACATAGTCGCCCCTCCCCCTTAAACAGTAATAGTATACCAAACCAACCTTTGAGAGACTCCATGCACATGGGCCACCAAGCCAGGAAGAAAGGACATACAAAGTCTCCTAAAATAAATGTACATACGTTGTTAATATTCATAACATATACAGTGCATGCATTTATGTTTCAGCAGATATAACTAACAAAAGTGTCCAACAAAAAGAATTTTATAAAAATGCTGCGAGATTTTTGCATTAAACTAAACGTTAATCGCTTCAAGAGTATAATAACTAAGAGTGCGACAAGCGCGTAAGGGAATCAGGTATATATAGGAAAGATTGATAAGCGCGATATGGGAGTTGCTGATGGCCTTGTGGTGTAGTGGTTAGCACGTCTGTCCCGGGATCAGAAGGGCCGCGGTTCGAACCACGGATGGGCCAATTCTTTACTTTTAATTCTGAATAAAAAGCTGAATCTCCCTCTTCCTTTCTCTCTCCTAGTTCCTGGTTTCTTGGGTATAAGGGTGTCTGACCCCTCTAGTTCGGGCGTGTCCTCGGTTTCCTCTTGGTCCACCAGCTCTGGTAGAAGCGGTACAAGCGTCAAGATCTCAATTAGGGCTTGTGAAATGATCTGTGCGATAACGGCTGACCCCCCCACAAATTAGATCCATCACTTCAAAGAATTTTGAATGCTATGCTTGTAGGCTGAAGTTCGCATATACACTTACACACTTTAGACTTAAACTGAATAGGTAGTTGTGGAACGTAGGCATAGCGTGCAAATTTCTTGAAGTGATGGGTCTAATTTGTGGAGGGGGTAGGTAAAAAGGTAAAGGTTTGCTACAGGAGAAATCTTCGTATTGTCACAGGACATGGGGTGCCGGTGCTCATACCCGGATTCTCAGCCGTCGTTGAGCCATGAGTGTCACCTCAACCGACGACTGCATCCGTGAAAGAAGGGCCGGCCCTTCTACAGGGCTGGGCGAGACCGTGATTTCACCGAGACCGAGACTGGCCAAGTCTCGGCTTTTGGGCGAGACCGAGACTAGCAATTTCAAGCTTAAATTTAATTTCTTCCAGTTTTTGAGGCTTAGTAACAGTATTAGGGGCTTTAACACGTAAACATACGGTTTCCGCACCTCGTCAGTTAATTATCGTTAATTGAAAATTTTCGCTGAAATTTGATGTTTTCAAAAAAGTTTGGTCTCGGTCCGAGACCGAGACTTTTGAGCGAGCGAGACCGAGACTGGCCAAGTCTCGGTTTTTGGGCGAGACCGAGACAGAGATTCCCAACCCTGCCCTTCTACACAGACTCCCGATACCTTCCCACCGTAGTGGTAAAGGTTAGTAGGTTCCCACATTACAAAAGATTAACGAAATCGTGAATTAAAACCTTCCAACAACCTTCATGTTTTAAAGAAGAGACTGAAACTAGTTTCAGTCGGCGGGCTAAAATAATTTCAGTTTCAGGTCTCCTCCCAAACTAGTTTCAGTTTCAGTGCCTGAAACATCGCTAGTGGGTGGATCAACCGTTATCGTGCAGTTGTCTCAACCCTAAGAGAGTGTCTCACTGTCTTAGTCAATATTACTCGTGGTAGCACGTGGTACAGGCGGTAGTCCTTAGCTGTACATACGTACACTAAAATATAACGATGGGTTTTCTAATCTCTAGGCCAAAAAAGTGGGGGGGGGGGGAAGCAACAGCAGACAGACAACATAGGAGGACCGCTCTGTCAAACAGACCGATTCCTTCCTGGCTTACTTAAAGGCTGAAAGTGATGGCAGAAGGCTCAGCGAAGTTCCCTCTCCAATGATAGAGGTCTCCTACTCTTGTGTACTAAAAAGGCTCACTCTAAAGGGGAGGCACTTTTTGAGAACAAAGATGGAAGTAGGTGACTTAAAATAGTAAACAACTCTTAAATAACAGGAAAGCTAAGAGAAAAAGAAAATAATCCTAGCATTTTTTGTGGGGGTGGGGATGGGGGCCCCCCACTTTTCGGCATGTTTTTGAGGGCAAATATTCAAAAATTTTCTTATTTTTTATTTAATTTTTGGACTGGATTTGGAAGTTCATTTTAAGCTTAAAAACAGCTATTTTTTGCGTTTTTACCTTAAAAACGCTGATTAATTTTTAATGAAAATTTAGGCATATTTATACCTTGGCAAAGAGTTCATTTTGGGAGCAGCAAAAATGGCGAGATTTAAGACTAGTCGCTAGTCGACTCGGGGGATCTGGGGGGCGGAGCCCCCCAGAAGTTGTGAAAATTTTGGAAATTTTGAAAAAAACCGTAATGAAAATCTTCAAGAAGATTTCAATAAAAGTTGAGAAATTCTTTGGCATATATATATAATGGCAAAATTTGTATTGGTAAGCTTGAAAAGATTTGAAGAAAAAGCTCTGCTAGGCGCATTGTTAAAATTTAAATTTGTTAAAATTGAGATAGAATAGTGTCACATGCGCGGAAATTCAGTAAAATGGAAATAGAAAAATAGAAAAGCGAAGCATCCTCGAATAATTGTGGTAAAAAGCGCCGGAGGCGCCAAAAGTTGTAAAAGTTATTAAACATTAGCGCCGCAGGCGAGAAAAATTTTTAAATTCAGTTAGAAAGGCGCAGCAGGCCCGAAAATTTTTGAAAATTTAGTTTGGAAAGCGCCACAGGGGAGAAAAAATTTAAAAATCGGGATAGAAAAGCGCCGCAGGCGAGAAAAAATATAAAAATCGAGATAGAAAAGCGCCGCAGGCGAGAAAACCTTTAAAAACCGAGATAGAAAAGCGCCGCAAACGATAAAAATAAATAAAACTCGAGATAGAAAAGCGCCGCAGGCGAGAAAAACTTAAATAACCGAGATAGTAAAGCGCCGCAGGCGAGGAATATTCTAAAAATGGAGTTAGAAAAGCGCCGCAGGCGCGTAAATTTACATAATTTTAAATTTTATGCACTAGAAATAGCTGAATTTTTGCTTTCCCCCCAAATATTCCCGGGGGGGTCAGACAAAAAGGGGGGGTCGGAACCCCAAAAACCCCCCCTGGGTGCGCCCATGCCCCAAGGTGCCTAGAAATTGCCAAATTTTTATGATTTTTGGTCAAAATTTTCAAAACTTTTCTGCCTTCGCCGGAATTTTTGGTCAAATATTGTCTATTTTGGTACTAAAACTTAATTTTGAGCATTTTTCGGGTCCCCCCCACTCGTCCCCCCCAACTTTTTTGGGCTTAACACCACTCTCTATAGGGTGCCCAGAAAACGTGCTGAAAAATTGAGGTCATAATGCCTTTTGAAAAATTGGTAACATAAACAAATTTTGGAAATTTTTTAAAAAGTGTTTATTTTCGGCAGTTTAAGCATCCTATCGTGTAGAAAGCGTGTTTTTCGTGTATTTAGGGCCAAACTAGACCCATTTTGAAATATTGGCTTAAAATGGCACCATGTCCGATTTAGACCCCCTGGACCACCCATAACAGAACGAACGAACGCAGGTAAAACCTATACCAATTTAATCTATAGGCTCTATTAAACAAATGTTTGTATTAGTTTGACCTTCCCTGCTAATGGTTAGAAAAATATTCATTTTTGAAAAGTGCGTTTTTTTCCCGCCGTGGGTTTTTTCCCGCCAACTCCAGGTCGCACCAGAGGGGTTAGAGCAGTGTGGCATATATCATCGTGAAGCCCAACAGATGCGCTACACATAAATACAATCCGCTTTGGTCTAGGTCTTTCCAGTAGTTCAGGGTGGTCTGGCAAAGTTTGCCAAATTTCGCCACTTGGACGGACCAAAATTTTCGAAAATTTCAAAGTCCCGAGAAATTTGCAGGGAAGCAGCGGGAGCGACAACAATATATATAGCCTCTAGGGTATTTTTGATGCTCTTCAACTGGGCTTATTCTACTGGGGGGGGGCGCCCCCCCCCATAAACACCCTCCCCACCCCCAAATCGTCCCCCCCAAAAATCGCCCCCCCCAAAAAGTGGGTGCCCCTTTTGGTACCAACTTTTGCCCTGAAAAAATCGCTCAGAAGGCCAAATTTTCAAAAAGTTTCCGGCTTCGCCGGAGATTTTTAGTAGATTTTTGCCTATTTATATAAGCAGTAAATCCGCTTATTTTTGGCAATTGATATAAAAATAGCGCAATTTTTAGCATGTTTTTAGAAAACTTTTGAAAGATTTTCGCGCCCCCCCCCAAAATGACTCGCCCCCCGAGGGCCCCCCAAAGAGCCCCCCCCCCAAGAAGAAATCCCTAGAATACAGTCAGAGGGGGGAAAAACATGACGGAAAAGAAGGGGAAAAAAACATGGTCGCCTACTCCCCAACCATAGCAGGTGCAGCTGCCTAGCATAGCCCATTAGAAAGAGCAAGTCTAGAAGTATAACCTACAGTACCAGATTGGTTTCTAAGTTTGATTCTGTAAGTACAGTACTTGACCAAAGTTGACCTCCCAAAATTGGCCAAAATGCTAAGGATTTTCGAAAGTTTGCAAGTCTATATCTAACCAACTATCAAACTTTGGCTACTATAAATTTGCATGCGGGCATAATTTGACTTGCTCTATCACATGGCAATAGTAGTTTTCCCCTGCGTACACCCAGTAAAAAAATTTGACCATGTTTTTCCCCCACATTGGGTCCACTAGAGCGGGGAAAAAAACATGGTGACCAAATTTTAAAATTTTTGCGTATGCTTCAGGAAGGCGTAACTAATGCTTCTATAGGAAAGAGAATGCTTTAAAACCACTAAAAACCTCAAAATATGCCAACTTTAAGCATTTTTGAAGCTTCTAGCTCGAAAATTTGATTTGCAGCATCAATATGCCAGGTTTCATAAGTTTCTATGGTAAAAATGAAAATTTTGAAAAAAACTTAAAAAAATGATGGAATATTGCAATTTTTAACACAACTAACTTGTTTCTAGTGATATTCTGCATATTATGGCCAGTTCCCAGCAGGTTTCATGCCCAAACAGGTTAGGTACGGCGGATTTAGCATTTTGACCAAAAAATCGGGTTTTAAGCTTGCTGTGAGGTTAGAAGGGTGCCTAGGTAGTTTTGCACGCTAAAAACAGCTGAAACAATGCTTTTAAACCACTCTAAATGGTTGGTTGGTAGAAATCCATGCCATGTTTTTTTTCCCCGCACCATGTTTTTTTCCCCGATTTGCGGGTAAATAAAACATGGACAAATCCTGTTACTGCCAAAGCTGAGTGAGGTATAAGAGAAGTTTGAATATACGATTAGATAGGTATTTGCCCACGGTACATAACGGTATACTCAAACCGATCCAAATCCAAGCGAAGAAAAAGTTGGGGGCTTGCTTCCCTATTTGTGTTTTTCTTCCCCCCCCCCCCCTGACTATAAGTCCAGTTCAAGATAGGCTACTAAAATCATATATACGTTATATATATATATATATATATATATGTATATATATATATATATAGCTCATACCGGTAAGCCCACACTGGAGGGTGGTTTTCTTTTCCCGCATTGGCGAGTGTTATATATATAATCACGTATATTTGTTTTATTTTTGTAGTATATCAATTTTGTCGTTCTATTCGGTATGCTGTGACTGCAAAGCCCACTGCGAATTGTTGACCTTTTGGGTCAACCATCGGTCAACTGATGAGCTGAACTATTTGTCGATGAAACATCATATTATTTGGCTTTGTACTTATTGTCAAAGATTTTATCAAAGAGATTTGTCCTTACGTATCATTTGGTTGTTTGGTGCCCGAATTGTGAGGTGAGAGTTTCAAAGAATGTGGAACTGTGGAATGTCCTCAAAATGTTTTGTATTGCTAAGCTCATGCAAATGTATTTTTGAATTGTTGCGATTGTTTGGATATAATAGGTGAATGAGTGGATTAGCCATTTACTGAAAATCAAATCTCGAGTGTATGGGAATATACATATATATACAAGAATAAAAATGCTCCGATGGAGCATGAAAAATGCAATATGGGTGACACTGGGTTTTAAGCAAACAGAGGACTAGGTTTTAAAACGTTAATATGGGAGGGGGCAGGTTGTAAATGCCAGGAGGACTAGGTTAAAAGCGCACTAATATGGACCAGCTTCGCTGAACAACCCATATTCGCGGAAATTGCCCAGACAAAAATGCTGGCGGCAATCCTTCAATAACAGTTAACAATATGTCTGCACGACTTTGCAGCTATTACTATATATGTACACATAGTTGTGTTCGTAATACTTAACATTATATACATAATTAATGCAACTTACAACACAACTTAATTAATTTAATTAATGCATATAATCAACACTTAATACAACATATATGCAGTAAAAATTGGTGTCACAAATTCCGCTCTGGCAACTCACTATAAGACGCTTGGCATAATATTTCAAAATCAGAAAGCCCGCCTGGAAACTGACGAATTTAGAACTTAAGACAATAAAGGTCAAATGCGGAGTGGAGCATGCGTACCCGCGAATATGGGTTGTTCAGCGAAGCTGGTCCATATTAGTGCGCTTTTAACCTAGTCCTCCTGGCATTTACAACCTGCCCCCTCCCATATTAACGTTTTAAAACCTAGTCCTCTGTTTGCTTAAAACCCAGTGTCACCCATATTGCATTTTTCATGCTCCATCGGAGCATTTTTATTCTTGTCCTATTTCATTTTTAAGGTTCTCAGTAAAACTTAAGCAAAAATGTTAAAGCTTTATGAAAGAAACTTTAAAAATTCCCCCAATAATTACGTAACAGTCAACCAAGCCATAGAACAAAGAAACTTGAAAAGTACAAATTACAAAGTCCAAAGATTTTGGCAGAAAAGCCCTCATCCACTACAAATAAGAATATTTTAGAAAGTTGCAGAAAGTTATCTGTAGTTTGTCATAAGCCATGCTGTACTTCAGCACTCTACTGCAGCGCAACCAGACGCAAGCGTTACTGCCAAGGTAGTAGGCTTATTCGGCATAATTTGTAATGTTATCATGCACGTGCCTGCAGAATTTCATTCGATTGCTATTTATCTGTTGCTAGTACTAGTATTAGACCGTGCTGTATATACTTGAGCAGCACTCTACTGCAGCGCAACCAGATGCAAACGTCACTGTCAAAAAAGGAGACTTATATATACGGCATGATTTCCAATGCTATTCTGCACGTGCCTGCAGAATTTCAGACGATTACAACTTTTGTGTAGCTAGTTATGGGCCGTGCTGTACTTCAGCAGCACTCTACTGCAGCGCAACTAGACGCAAACGTCACTGCCAGAAAAGGAGACTTATACGGCATGATTTCCAATGCTATTCTGCACGTGCCTGCAGAATTTCAGACGATTGCACCTTTTGTGTAGCTAGTTATAGGCCGTGCTGTACTTCGGCAGCATTCTACTGCAGCGCAACTAGACGCAAACATCACTGCCAAAAAAGGAAACTTATACAGCATGACTTCCAATGCTCTTCTGAACGTAGCTGCAGAATTTCAGACGATTGCGAGGCCGTGCTGTGCTTCAGCAGCACTCCACTGCAGCGCAGCCAATAGTAACATCGTAATAAGTATACGAAACCTATCTATAATAGTTTGTCATGTCCTAAACTATCTGTATGCCGAATTTCAAATGCCAGTGACAAATGAATAACTTGTTATCAACGGTGCTGTATTTTGGGACAGCACATACAGCACGGTGGAAGTTAGAGAGTGCACCAGCTAACATAGCTACAGTTCCCCCTTACTACAGACACAATTATCACCAAGTTTCATATGTTTAGCCGTTTACAGTAAGTCTACAGACAGCGTGCTATGGTTGCTGCATAACAGTACAGCACGATAGCAGCACCGCACAGAGCTGCGACTATGCTCATCGTGTTCAGCGACCCCAATAACCTTTATATGCGTCCCTCTAAATGGCCCAAAACAGCATATTTAGGCCTATTTTTGACTATTTCCTGTAGAGTTGGGACTTAGAAATTTTCCGAAAATGGCTATTTGGCCGGACCAAATTTGGGCCGGCCGCCAGAACGATCCTGGCCAGATATCAAAAATCGCCCTCGTTATGACACGCTACCCAACCCAAACTTTCTTATGCAACAAGCCGCGTCTCTCTAGCTTGTTCCCTGAACCCTGTAGCCGTGACACAAAATTGGCCTTTTTTGGCCAACTTAGCGGTCAGGCCACTTTTGGCCGGCCGCACAGGTGGCCGGCCGGTCCGGGCAGCGGAAAATTGTCCAAAAGGTACGTTAACACAAATACTACTCTCAGAAAAACCAAACTTCACCGGCTGAAAATGCCCACATCGTTCAGTTTGTGAGTTAGACTAAAACGGCTTCCCCAAGCGTGAC
>JASAND010016233.1:0-17774 GCA_030248195.1 Trissonchulus latispiculum
GAAAACGACAGGGAAATGGTCTAACAAAACAGCAAAAGTAAACAAAGTCACAAAAATCACGGATCCTTCCCAGCATTAAGGACTTAACTTCCTGAAGAATGCAAACGTCACGGTTCTCGCATGATCATATGGTAATCAGATGCACGATTCTTACGTCATCATTACATCATACTCATCATTACATCATACTCATTATTCATGCTAAAAAAGGAATGAATCATCTCAAACTATAAAATCACGGTACCTAACGGCAACCTGTGGGTGTTACCTGAACGTTAAAATTTCCTTTGTTCCCAGAATTTTCATTTTCCTAAGACTTAAAATTGCTTTTTCCAGAAAAGTTCAGTTCTGCCCACTAATTTGAGTACACATTGCTGGGTGGGATGGGTGCTGCTAATAATAGTCACGGCTAATGTGTTGTGCAATATCACTGCAGTTCAAATTGACGCAGTTTGTCCAAACTTTATCACAAGTGCTTATAATGCAAACATTTCAAGTCTGATTTTTTACCTATTTACTTTAGAGCAATCTCGACTTACGCTCTTTTATAACACCCCCCTAAGACTGCGCTGTGTGTACAGTACCGTTTCATTGTGATTATTTTTTGGCGCCCCAACAAAGCTGTTCTACTGTGATGGGAAACTTCAGTCACCACAAAACTTTTATCAGCTCTCTTCTTTCCGTATAGTTTCATTTCGTGTTCAAGAAATTTCAAGTTTTCTTCAAGACTTAGGAATTGATAAACGGGTAGCGACCTGACTAGCATCTGCATATTGCCTTCGACCTAATGAATGGGCTTACAAATATCAAGTCTAATTTTTAGATTTTTGTCAACCGTAAACACTAAACAGTGATCGGTCACGCCTTGTGCGCTGCAAAGTGTAATTAGGCCCTGACCAAGAAAAGTCAAAAGGCCAAAGTCAAAGCCATAAAACCTAAAACACAAAAAAGTTTGTTGTGTCCTTTTAGGAAGATGATTAGGTGATGAGTTAGTTTCGAAAAAGGGAGAAAGTTGCAGACTGCTACTTTCTTTCGGTGGTGAATCGAATTTGGATAAACTCTGTGCTGCTGTCGGCTTACAGATTATCACTTCATAACTAAATGGGTATTAACTGCGGGTCTTTCCCATTATCCTCCCCACAGATCCGAAGAAGTACCGATGAAGCGCAATTTGACGGATTGACTTTTGGTAGGGATAGGTTTTCGGACCTACTGATTTCAAAAAGGCAAAAATTTTAAAGTTTTTAAAAATTTTTAAACTTTTAATTTGGTAAGGGGTGTAGAATATTTTTGATTTTATAATTATTAAAAGTGAGTGTAATTTATGAAATATTATTTGATGTGTGTAGGTAGCGCGTAATAGTATAATTTGGATTTTGATTAGATTTATATTTTGGTTTATTTTTAGATGGGGTTTTTGGGGATATTATTAGTGTTGATTGGGTTTGAGGGGGTATTTTGGGGGTTTTTGGGGTAAAATATTGGGATTATGGTTTGTTTGTTTATTTTGGATGTTAGATTGGTGTTGAGTTTTTTGATGCGCAAGTTTTGTTGTATATTATTGATTTGGATTTGTTTTATGAGTAGTTGATTTTGTTATTTTTATAGTATGTGGATTAGGGTGTGGTTTATTTATTAGGTAGGATTGTGGGTAGAATCAGACTTATTACACACTCCAGCATGAACCTCTAATCTTTATTGAATAAATTATTTACATACAGAATTTCTAAATTCGACAGGGGGATCAAAAGGAACCGAAAAATTTTTAAAGAAAATTTTGATGAAAACTTGTTTACAGGGGTTTTCTGGGGCGCTGATCACGAATCTGAAATCGGTTTTTCGATTCAGGTTTTCGTTAGCTCAGGATAAGCTTATATCTTAAGCTTAAAACTTTAGCTTATATTAAACTAACGCAAAGCTGAATCGAAAAACTGAATTGAGATTCGTGATCAGCGCCCCAAAAAAACCCCTGTAAGCAAGTTTTAGCAAAATTTTTTCAAAAATTTTGGTTCCCCTTACCAAACTAAAATTTTAAATTTTTTAAAATTTCTTAACAATTTTAAAATTTTTGCATTTTGAAATTAACAGGTTCGAAAACCTATACCCCTGTCAAATTTCAACTCAATCCGTCAATGTGTGCTTCTTCGGTACTTCTTCGGAGCTGTGGTGGACAGACCCTTAACTAGTGTTTGAGGCCGGCCGGCTCCTACCGGCCGGCGGCCGGCCGCCGGCCGACGACTTTTGCTCGCCGGCGGCGCCGGACCGGCCGGCCGGCCGGCCGGCGGCCGGGAGCGCGCTAACGGCGACCGGCCGGCCGGCCGGCCGCCGGCGGGGATACAAATCACCAATCAGAAATTTACAAAAGAAACAACTAAGCTTAAAATGGACTCCAAATCTAGTTTTGCTAATTTTATGTTATGCTGTGCTATTTTTCTCTAGATAATATCCGAAAATAAATATCTTCGGAGCTGTAATAATGAATTGGGAGGCCGGTGAAACCCCGGCCGGCCTCAAACACTACCCTTAACTGCATTGTAAAAGGTTAATTTCAATTTTAACTGGGTTACTGTATCGTTCTAATTCTTAGAAGAATACTCGATCTTTCTGATTTTGCCTAGTTCCAGGCTATCAAAGTTTAGTACCTTAAGATGTCTTAAAGTTAATGCAAACAGTGTGGGAGTAATTAGCTAAAGTGAGCTTACGTAATTGGGCAGATATAATTCAAGTTTCCATGGCAATGAACATGCTGTACAGGTGACAAAGAAAGAAACTACTGTAATTAATTCATAGTCTATTAAGGATATCATCAATGTACTTTTATGGATATAGTGTAATGCTGACGCTCTAAGGACGCCTTTTCATTTAGATTTAGATTAAGTCAGCATTTCTTAGTTTCCTTTCATTTTTTATTTTCTGAACGGATTTTAAAATATTATTATTTTCAAGAAATACAGGGCTGATAATCAGATTCTGTCCAAATAATCAAAGCATGGAAATCAATATATCTTTATCCCTCATTTTATCCCTAATCTTATTCAGCAGTCAAAGTCTGGGTGAGACGGCGGCTGAACAAGACTCAGAGCAGGTGAGACTGTTTCTAAGGATTCCAAATTTTCAATAATTTAATTTAGTTTGTATTATTTGCAAAAAGCTGGGGATAAAGATGGGCGAAACGTCGCGACCCAAAATTTAACAGCGCACGTGGCAAGAAAAGGCCAATCATCTACCCTTGGATATGAAACGCCACGAAATACTGTAGATCAGAATTGAAAAGATTGTTCAGAACACTTTGCATTGGCTCAACGTAGAATTGAATTTTGAACACAGAGTTCGGACAATTCAGTTTAGGAGGTTTTCAAACGTTTTGTTCCTTTTGGTGAATAGTCTGCATGGCTTGTCTGTTGAATAGAATATTTGGATTTGATTTTATTTTGTCGATTTAAGTTAACATTATAATTTATTTTTAGGTTGATAAGCTGCAAGACGAGGTATGTATGAAGTTAAATCCTCTGTATATGTTTAGTTTTTCAAATTTTCTTTTATCGTTTTCATCGCTTTATTCGCTTAGAAATACGGTGTAGAATCCAAAATAAAATTGTTGCCAGACTTGCTTTTTCCATCAGCATCATTATCATTAGTTAATATTTTGATTTTTAGTGTTTTATCTTGGTGCCCAGAGTTTTAATCGGAGAGCTATAATATTTTTATCTTTTTGTTTTAGCTCAACAAACTGCAAGATCAGCTGAAGCTGCTCAAATCATCACAACACCAGTTAACAGAATTACATCCAAATGAGAGCAAAACAAAGGTATATACTCTTCTTTCCACTCTATAAACTCTACTTTTTAAACAATTAGCAACTCATAAAAGTTTGAAATTAATGCAATATACACAGACTCGAAGTCCAGTTGTGTGGCCGAGCGGTAGTGTGTTCGTCTGCAAACCAGCCAAGTCGGCGGTTCAATCTCCGGGCAGGACAATCTTTTTTCAGTTCTTTCAGTCCTGATTTCAGCCTTTCACACAGAATCTAAGATGTGCGACAATAATGAAAGTCACCTAATTTCGCGTTCAATCACAACAGCTGTGTCATTTTAGAAACTAACCGTCGGTCAATATGTGCGTCCGTAGGAAAAATTTCTTGGCAACTAAAATTAGTAAGCAAAACTATCAACAATGCTGAGGAGAAATCCGAACGAATCTTATTTTATGTTTATATCTATTTCATCGTACATGTAGGCGAAATCGGTTTTAAGTCATATTTTTTAATTGATTTTGAAGTTGAACCCTTTATTGCAGAAATCGTGTAAAGAAAAGTGTTAATGCCTACAAAACTGCTATGCTAACTTTAACCCATACTTCTTGTAATTTTAACCCCCGGAATTTTTTACAGGCCGACGTCCACGAACCAAAGGAAGCCCCGCCACCTTCTGAAGAAGACATGATATCACCACAACAAGGTATAGAACAATATAACTTTTTGTAGTAAATTACTTTAACCGTTAACAGTCATTTATTTGCGAATATTTAAAAATCTTCGATTTTCAGGAACAATTATCAACTTTCATGAAGAGCAGATATTGCATTTTCCGTACCAGACGAAGATTTAAATTGAATTGAAATTTAAATTGAAAAATGCGGAAAATTTTTCCTGAAAATGTCCGTTTTAGTATATATTCAATGCCTAGTTTTTGACTGTTATTCTGTCGTCGTGCATAAACAGGCCGGAAGGGGAAGAAACGAGTTGGAATTGTTACAATTTCCTTCCAGTTCCGATGCGAATTTTAACTTTAAGCTTGCTCGGATTGTGCTTGGATTCTCTTATAAGAGGCAACTCAAAATTGTAGAATAGATTTCTATCGAGTAATCCGTCCTAAGGGAGGATCTTCGTTCAAGTACGTACAACTTTTGGTTAATTTTTAAAAAATTGTTTTAGAGCCATACTATGACAGTCGAGACGAAAATGGGGTGGCTGGTTTCCGACCCTCTCCTATGAAGACAATTGCTCAGGATCTTAAATGTAATCCAAAACTCACTTCTAATTTTTCAGGTTTTCTGGGATTTTCAGCTTTGACTTTCATCCCGCTTTTTTGGGTGTTAGTTTTCCTCTGGATTCAACGATAAAGAGTGTTACAAACCGTAGAAAACATTTAGTGATAGTTTTGTGACTGATTTTGAGCCCTGAGATGATAAACAGCTAGAAATTGAAACACGGCTCACAAACAAAGCACTTGAAAAAGCATAACTTTAGGGTATAGGGTGCTCACCTTTGCATAAAAACTTGAAATTGACAAAAACCGTTGAATTACAGTGTGAGCTTTAACCAACCCTATGTAGGGTGCTGATTCTTAGACATTTGCCTACAGTCTAAAAAAGTTTCCATTAATTTGTGCTTTATCATGTCAAGAGTGATGCCCTACCTAAATCAAGCCCCCTTGACCCTGCCCCTGTCTATGTACGTGGTCCACAGTGTTACTATACTTACGTGTTAAACTTGACGGGGGCCCAATTTATGCAGCGGGTACAAGCTTGCATGATTTTTACTTATATTATACTTTAAAAAGTCAAGTCATTATATTCATTCAGATTCAGATTTACTCATCAGCGTACAAAATATACAAACACGAGCTCGATCCTCCGTTTGGACCCCGTACATGTACAGGGGCGGGGTGAGGGGGGTCCGATTTAGGTAGGGGGTCAGCCGATAGCGTGCAGAGGATGTAACAGGCTTATAATGCATAGCCTATGACGCTTGTCATACTCTTGTGTATTATGTACTCTTGAACCTATTTTAGTGCGCTGGAAACCACAACGCAGCGTTGGCTGGCAACCGTTGAGAAGCGTGGGTTGGCAGCCGCTCAGAAGCGTTGAGGGGGCGGAGGAGCCACAGGAAGACGGGGAACCAAGGGTTAACTTCCAACTGGTGGATAAGGAAAATATCGATCAGGAAGGTAGGATCGGAAACGGATAAAATTTGAAATATACATAAGGTAATCATCTAGCACCTTAAGGGGGTGATTCCCTTTGGTCACATAAAGTTTGCATCATTATTACTCATTCATTACTTGGAGTTAACAAGCCATTTTTATATCAAAATGCAGCTTGACATTTTATCATTTTAATGTATGCCACCGCCACGAAACTAATGTTGCTTTTCTAAAATATTTTTAACAGATTTTAGAAGAAGTATAATTTTCCGGAATTTTTGCGGACTCAAGTAAATTTTTTCGCGAGACATCGGTTATATCATTCGATACCTCCATCAAATAGCTGGGGACGATTTTGTATTTATTGTGAAATCGCTCTTCGTTATAGAGAAATAAGCTGAAATGTGTGCGTAACCTGGATTTTGCCTATTTTTTCCAAGTTTGTCAAGCAATTACTTTAGCTAGAAAGCAGCAATCGGGGCAACTAAAAAATCGTCCCTGGGTATATTTGTGCAGAACACATTTGTTCAGTAGCAGCCCTCCAGCTTGTATGGTGAATGCTCCACAATCTTTGGAAAAAATTGATCGTATTTTGCAAAAACTGCATTTTTTATGATAGCAGCCTACGGGATAGCTGTTGGTAGACGATCATGCGTTGGGTAATTTGTCCCTGTGAGACCTTCAGATTGACGCCCTTAGTTTGATTTTACGGCTTACGTAGTTCAAGAAATGTTGGATTATCTAATTTCTGCAAAAATTACAAGTTTTCGACGCCAAAACAGGAAAATCGACTATATCTCACCATAGAGAAAAGCAAGAACGTTGCTTTAAAATGCAAAAATGTGAAGCTCAATGAGATCTTTCGAATGAATATAGTCATAACTGTATAGCAGGTGCCAAACGTTCAGAAATTAGGAAAAACCACTCTGACCGGAAATCTCGAATTTTTGAATCGGGATTGCGCGGAGGGTGTTAGAACGCTAAAAAACTTATTTCGGGAAGTTTCATCAAATTTCAACTTGATTTACGCCGCCAAATAACAATATGTGCCCAAAAGGAATCACCACCTTAAGTGTGGGCTTGATAGAAGTGGATACTTTCCTAAATCAGTATTTTTTAAATTAAACATTATCATGTCCAAGTCTTGTTTCAGTGATAAATACGGTGGAAGATCATCTGCGAAGTGACCTCGACGTTGTCTATAAACGATTCGGAATTCGCCCGGAGGCAATTCTCAGAGATTTGCGAAGAAAACAGCTCAGTCGCCAATACTATCAATAAATCGCCCACATTCACGTGTACTGTTTCTACCTATTAACAATTGCTGTTAACTGTTAAACTGTATGTACATTTAATAAGTCTTATTTTGCAGTGCAATAAAGCTACTGAAATTTGAATCGAAATTGGTACACCAACACCTGCTATGCAAGGGAAGGTGATAAATTTTCTGTCACACCGTTCGGATACGAACCGATCCGGAATCGATCCGTGTTTGTAGGAGTTACTCAGAGTCAAGAGTCCTCTCCATTACATCACCCGATGCCTTGCCGCTTCTGTAGCCGGAATAGACAAAGAAACCAGAATGAGAACTGGCTATGGCCACGGAAGTTGTACAGAGAGCGAGAGACACGTTTGCAGAACCAGTCTCTGTACAGTTCTGGGCCAACACAGCAAAAGTTTTTGAGATGATATTGTCCCCCTCCCCGGTTGGTTCGATCCCCGGAGACCATAAAGCTTTCTTGGCTCTAGTCAACCCAGCTATCTGTCTATCCTTAATTGGTCGGTAAATAGGTACTATCACAGTGGAAAAGTATAACAGCAACAGTGCATAATTGCACTATTATTAAGAAGCCGAGTAGGCCACAAGAGGGCTTCTCTACTTGGTATTGAGTAACGGTGCTCCGCCCACAATACGCGAATGTTCACCCATTTGGTGGAGGGGGAGGGTAGCTAAAAGGCGGTCCCCGTTAGGTGGGTGGAGAGGGGAAGCCAACAGCCAATCAGATTGCAGAAACCCCCCCCCCTCCGTTTGGGGGGTATAGCAAAGGATTACGTTAGTTACAGTCTATTTCCAAAAAGGGCCCTTGTTTGGGAAGGATCGCAAACTGGTCCCCGTTTGGGGGGAGGGGGTGCCAGCAGCCAATCAGAATGAGCCAAACTTAGTCTGCTTGAGCGACCCCTCCCCCCAAACGGGGAGCACTTTTGGCTATCCCCCTAGTGTCTGAGACCGCCGAGGTTCCACTGGCCGGCCGCAGGCCGGCCCGGCCGAACCTTTCGGCCGGCCAGCCAGTGGCCGGTGGGCCCGTAAGCCGACCGGCTGCCAGCCTGGAGCAATTTGCGGTGCAGCAATTATGACTGCTAAGATATTGATTTTCGGGTGTTATATTAGAAAAATGTAGTTGTGCGTGTACACTGATTGCACCAACCGACAAAAACCAGATTTGGAGTTCATTTTAAGCTTAATACTCTAAATTATAAAATTCTGACTGTTTATTTGCATCCCGGCCGGTGGCCGACCGGCCGTTGGCCCCCCTTCCACGGATGCAATCATCATTTGAGGTGACACTAATGGCTCAAAAGGCTGAGAATCTGGAAATAAGCACCGGCCACCCCATGTCCTGTGGCAGGACGGAGATGCCTGAAGGTACCTTCACCTCTTTTATTGTCCCGTTCCCCTATTATAGCCAAAGTCAGCACGCGGTGTTCGATTACTGGCTTTCCAATATTAAATCTGAGACGAGAATCGCAAGGACGTCAAAAGCATCTTCATGCTCCATCGTGTCAAAGGTACAACACATTAAGACGGAGTGTACCAGAGAACACCTTACAGCAACCGAAGCGGAATCCTGAAAATTCGTTTCTTTCAACGTCTCTCCCATTTTCCGTCGTTACGACTCCTCGTTGCACCATCAGGGCTCAGCCAACACTAAACGAGCTCCGACAGGTCAGCGATGTTGCCATGGTAACCACCACCTAGCTTCAAGAGTGGCCCAGCTTTGGTTCAGGAGCAGTCGGCCGGCAGTCAAACAAAAATGTGATTAGGTTCAGTTTATTAGTGGAAAGTCCAGTTTCAGACATTTTTAGTTGACACCGTAAGATAGAGAGAGATTCGTAGATAGGTGTTTTCTAGGAGTTTATGTATCCCGTATTTATGTCATGTAAGGACGCTTCAAGCAAGTCTTAACAATAACGTATTAAACTGTACATTACGTAAGTCAATGTTACTCAGTACGATGGATAACAGATACTACACTCTTAGAAATGTTCCAGTAGAAACTACAGGAATCATTTTCTTAAATGATAAATACATAAGCTTTTGTAGAAAATACAGGTTAACTCTTGTAATTTCTACAGGTCATCTTTGGTAGTATTTACCACATATACTTTGGTAGAATGGATTACAAGTTAGACTAGTACTCAATATAAATGAAACCTGTAGGTTTCACTTGTTTACAGGTTTACTCTACAGGAAAGTACTCGATACGCTGATAACGCAAACTGAGTATATAAGGGAGACAGTGGTCATAATTTTTGAAGACTGAAATTTCTTGAGTATTTTCAAATTTTCAGTCTTTCAACACCCCGTGGGTGAATTTTAGTAACGGCCGCTCCCTGCCGAAAATACTTTGGGAGCAGCCTCCCCCGCGCCTTTTTTAGCTCGCTCAGGTCGCTCCAGTAAAATTTAGATTCTGTCTTGTAAAAACTACAGGTTTGGTCTCTGACTTAGGATTGTCAAAAAAGTCGAACAAAACTACAGGTTTCCTTAGCAGTTTAAGCTTAAGCGACTAATAAAACTAACGACCTTTTCGAGCAGTGAATTAAACGAGTTAAACTTAAATGGCGCAGGGTTAAAAGATCTAAACAGTTCATGTTAACTGTCTGACAGGGTTAAACGAGTTGAAGAAAGAACCTTGCTAACTCTACCCAGAATAACTCGCGCGCAAAACGACTGTAACACCTACTTTCAGCGACTGAAACAACACTACTCTACTTCAAGACTTCTACTTCTAGATTTCACCTGTACACTTTTAATGATTCAAACAGGGAGGGGCACATTGATATACCGTACAACAACATACTGTTATTTATAATAAATATTAAAGTGCACATTACCAGCAAAGAACGCTCCTAAACGTCAGCCAGTCCAGAAATAAGTCAACCTCCCAAAAACACTCCTAAAAACCAAAATGTTAAGCTTTGCACAACACTAATCAAAAAGCAACACACACTCTCATACAGACACATGCACAATGCACATATTACAGCACATGCAAAAAAGGCAAAAAACCGTACTGGAGTAGCACTCTAGCACTACAAATGTATTTGAGATAAATCTAACAAACGAAATCATAGCTAAAATAAGTTTTGTTTGGGTAAAATTGGAGGGGGGGGGGGTAAATAGACCCCCATCCCAGCCTAAATTTCAGAGTAAATAAAGGCAGAACATCACAAGTTATAGTCCAAGAAATAGTGAACCAAATTTAGCAAGAAATACATCAAATTTATCCAAAATATTTAAAAACAAACAAACAAACAAACAAACAAGTGGAGTAAAACAAGCACGCATAACCACCAATATGACTACCAAGAACAAAAATAACTGTGTACCCATTCAAGAAAGCAACAGCATTATGTACAACAAACAACATAGTGTAATGTGTGACAATTAATGTTTTCAGAAAAGATAAATTCTTATAAAAAAAAAAGTCACAAAACATTACATGTAAGAAAAGATGACAGAAATAATATCAGACCAAACCGGAAAAAAGTCCATAACTAAGTCATCATGAAGGTTCAAACCGAAATGAATGATAAAGATTTAAAATCTTGGCTGGACGGAAACATTCTCTACTGCTAGTGAGCTAAAACATTTTGACTAAAAAGATTACAACAGGCAAACCGTTCAAAATTCCAACAGGGCATGAGATCATTTTTAATAAAAATTGAAATCTTCAAAGTATATACTGACTTTGCATAACACAACTATTACAGATAATAAGCAAAATCTAACGGATGGAATCAATCTATCAATACGCATGTACATCATCATTTGATGTCACACAAAAGCTTTAAGCAAATAACACAGACACAAAGAGCATTCAGTCAAAAATTCCTACATAGTGTTGTTGACTGCTCGGAATTTCAGGCCAACTGCATGTCCCATGACTACCAGAAACACGTAATCTGCATACAAATAATTATGTATCCTCATTATAATTATAAAATTCGATTTACAAAAATTTTAGAAAAAGCGCCAATTATTTGCAATTAAATTATTTACATAATACCGAAAAATTACCAAATTGTCCCCAGAAATTTACAATGATTAAAGATTAAGAACGTACATGTAGTTGCGGGTATACATGACTGTATTGACGCTTTAAGAGTTAAAAAACTGCAAACGCTCACACACATACAACACACAGCATGCACACGGGCACAAACATCAACCGTATGTAACAAAGCATTACAATAGAGTAACAGTAATACATACAAACAAGATTGATAGCAAACTAAACAAACAGTGGCAATTATTCATGTTTAAAACAACTGGATGAAACAGATTCGGGAAGGAAGGCGGGGGGGCGGAGCATAGGGGCAAAAGTGAAGGGTTGGAGGGGCCCAGGGGGCGTCTCAAAAATAAAATAAGGAAGGGACTGGGGGCTGGGGACCGTGCTAAAACTCGTATGTGTCACCGTCATCGTTCATTTTCTGTACCATATCGATGGCCCATTGGAACTTTTCACGATGAGTCTTGTTGTAGACTTTGGAAAGACTGACACCCCAAGTGAGACACCTGAAAGAGGACAACAACATACTGTGTACACAACTTGCCACAAAGTATGAGAGGTAACTGGCCAAAATTTATTGGAGGGGTGGGGTTCAAATATGCCCCCCTTCCCCGATCCTTTCCCACCCTCCATCGATGGGTTGCTCACCAAAAATGACAATGAAAAATATTTTGCGAATTTTTACGTTTTCTAAGCGAAGATAGCGAAAAATCCGGCGAAGCCGAAAAATGTTTCAAAATTTAGGAAAAAATGGTAAAATTTGACAATTTGTGGGTAATGGGGGAGAACTTATGGGGGCTTTTCATGCGGTAGGGCTCTTCAAATCGGGGGGGGGGGGAAAGGCCGCCGAATGGGAGCCCCCTCCCCTCCCAGTGAAAATAAGCCACGACAAGGCAGCTTTCGTCAGATCGCACATGTCCTTCAAAAAGCACATAATTTATGATTACATTAAACAAACAAATTTAGTTTTCAACAAAACAAATATTAATAAGAATTACAACACTGTCGTACCACTGAACGGTTATTCTTGGATCTAGATAGTTTAGTTTTGATGTGGAGAGGGCAATATCCTTATTCTCATCCTAAAATAAATAAAAAAACTGCAAATTCGCAAAGTAAAAACAAATAATGAGAAAACCGTTATCAAAAAATACAAAACACAGCATTACGCGTGTAGAATTTTTCAACTGCTAACATTATACGTAGGCTATTTATTTCATTTCGGAAGGAAATAGATTATACCTTATCCGTCATACGAATTTCCAGCTTTTCAAGCTGATTTTTCAGGCTATCATAGCGCTTTTGCTTCTGCTCAAGCAGCCTAAATAAAGCAAAATATTGAAATGGCCAAAAGTATAATTATCCAAGGGAAACAATAGACACCAGGCATTTTAAGGAAAGAAAAGGTACAAAAGTCACAATGATTTTGTAAGCGAATGGTGAAAAGGGAGTGACAAGCGTAAACAGCTCGAGTGTACACAAAAATAACGACTCCCTGTGATACTATATAACTCGAATAAAAGCAAATTAACATGAAAACAATATTCTCCAAAGGCTTGGCTAGGCTTACTTTTTATACTTTTCACTTTTGTTCTTTTTGGCGTCCGCCTTGGCATCATTGCGGGCCTTTTTGGCCTCTTTCACCTCCTTTCGTTTATCCTCAATCTAAACAATAATCAGAAAAATAGGAAAGCAAATCAGGAAAATACATACATAAGAAATTATGCATAGACATAAGACAGAAACACAAATACACCGCCAATACAAGAATAAAAATGCTCCTATAGAGCATGCAAAATACAATACGGGCAGGCCCGCACCCAGGATTTTAGAAAGGGGAGGGTCCAAGGTCTAGGAGAAGGGGGTGCAAGGTCAAGTCCGAAAAAATTAAGTACGCAGCTTCGCATTAAAATTGTTCACTGACTGCTTAATTCTTTCAAAAATCTTACGATTTTCCATAAAAATGGCTGAAAGTTTCATTTTGCTATTTTTGCTGAAAGTCATCCCAAAAGGGATGGGTCTAGACCCCTTGAACCCTCCCCCCTGGGTGCGGTCTTGAATATGGGTGACATTAGGTTTTAAGCGGACATAGGACTAGGTTTTAAAACGTTAATATGGGAGGGGCTTTAGCGCCCCCTATAATAGAGTGACAACTTCAAAGCAAGCAGTGCAGTAAACATATAACTACTAATTCGATCTGTTGTTAAAGCTGGCGCAAACACCAATTCACTCCACTGTAGCCTCCATTTTAGACGAGCCGATCATAAAATCGCCTCTCTTTCTCAGCATTCTAAGTTTACAAAATTCAAAAGTCCAAATCGAATTTGAACAGCGACTTTACAACCACCACACTTATAACCCACGTCGTCACGTGACATTGGTACACACCTTTGTCTGGAGACTTTCCATCTGTTTGCCATGAGTCTTGGGGACGGAGCGTTGATGGTTACACAGAATAGCCACGGCTCTGTTGGCCCGATTGTAGGCCAGGACAAGCTCCGCCTCATTACCACGCATATCCTCTGAAAATAGCAGAAAACACCAAATACAATACAGACAAAAAGGCTCTACACTTGTATAAAAGTGTGAACTAAAGTTGCGCACAATTCTTGGCGACACTCAAATCTACATGACTTCAATTCTACTATTAGACCCAGACACATTCACCGGAATTGAAATGCGTCCTGCTTGTGCAACAGTCAACGTCCAAGAGCGCAACGCATTTCGACACTTCACAGAGTAGAGAATTCACTTTTGCGAAAAAAATGCCCAAAATTCACAATGGTTTCCGAGAATCCAGCAAATTTGTGGATAAGATTCAAATATGTTGTTTTTTTCCAAAAACCCTGCTCCCCCCCTCCCTGTACGCACCCTTGGTCATCTGTTTCAGCTGCTCCTGCAGGGTGTGGGAGGCGTTGTAAGTACGAAAGACCTTGGCGGTGAGGCCCTCCATCAGGGACTGGAGGTACTTGTTCATGATGGTGGTGTTGAGGCGGTCGAACAGATCATCACCGGGCTCCTTGTTTTCCATGAACAATTTCAGGTTCTTGAACACCCGTTTCTCCACTGGGACCCGATTGTAGTATCGTATACTGTCCTTGCCCAGGAAATCGAACTCAACGACACACCTAGACAAAAAATACACTGACAACAGAACAGTAGTCAATAGAAGGGAAACCAAAAAGAAGCAAGAAGTATGTAGTCCTGAATATCTCTACATCAACATTAAACGGTGTATTAATTCGATAAAAGCGACACATTTTCCATTATATATATATATATATATATAATCACAATATATGCAGTTTAGTACTAAATTTTAACCAAAACCTAAAATTCTAGCTGATAACTGGGATTTGTCCTACTGAGAAAAACCCCCGATTAATTTTCAGGCCCCGGCCGGTACATCTCTTTACACAATTAGCACACACATACTCTTTATCGTCATATTCATCATGGAGTTTGATGTGTTCCACTCTGAGGGAGCAGCAACCCACCGTGTCCGCCGTTTCGCCCTCCTCCTTTTCATTGCCAGCTCGAAGGGCCAACTGAAACAGACAAAAACGATCCACTGACTCACTATGACAAAGAAAATAGGACAAAATTTCAGAAAAGTAAGATTTGAAAAACTCTGAATTATCTCATTTTCTTTGACACAAAGTTTTCTGACTTAAAAAGATAAAGTCAGTACGATAAAATTTACTTACAGAAAAAATAAAAATTACGGAGTAGTAGTAACGACAGCCAGAAAACGTACAGAAACTGCTACATAGAATTGCAAGGTCTAACTTGTTTTCAAACAGTATTTCCATTATATTAACTCTGCCTTTAAAAAAATGTTTCAGAAAAATCTGAGATCTTGAATACCTAAAAACATATACCTGATCAATAAAGTAGAGGGCCACAGCTCGCTGGCGGACTTTCATCTCTTTGGACTTGAAGTCCTCCCTGTAGTTTTCCCGAATTTTGTCCACATACTTTGTCAGCTCTCGGGCTTTCTCATACTTCTGCCAGTCCTTTTCGCCCTAAAATAAAAATAAGAAATATATATATATATATATATATATATATATAGGACGAAAGACAATTACCAAAGCACGATTCCATTAATTCAATTAAATTTTATTTATCAGGCACCATTTCAACTGTACTATACGTACCTTAATTCGAGAGCTAGGATTGAGCATAACATATTTGACACCGCCCATGATGTTCTCACTCCAGGAGCAGAGCCAAGTCACCGTGTTGTCGTGCCGTACCTCCTTCCATTTGTGTCCGGCAGGGGGCGGTGGAACCTTGGACCCTCTGCAAAAAAACAAAAACTTTAAAATAAAAAAGAAAAGATTTGAGAAACACGACAAACAGAATTTACACAACATTCTAGTCAAGTCGTGCCAAGAAGTGACATTTTCCACAGAGATTTCTCAGGGTATTTTTTAGGGATTTTTCCGGGGGGGGAAGAATTTTTTGCAAAAATGAGCCAAAAATGGTATTTTTTGGCGTATTTTGCATGGTGAAACGCCAAAAGTTCTCAAAAATGCCGGGATTTAAGCTGAAAATAGCTATTTTTACAACAAAATCTCCGGCGAAGCCGGAAAATTTTTGAAAATTGGCCTATTTTTGGCAAAAATTTGGGCCCCCAAAAATCCCGGGAGAGGGCGATTTCGGGGGGAAAGGCATTTTCGGGGGGGCCCGCCCCCCCTGTAAAAAATACCCTGCTTCTGAGTGCAAAACATAGATAGAATTCATTATCCTATACGTACTTGGAACAGTTGATAATGACGTCCTCAGGCTGTACCCTTCGTTTGAGCATGCCCATCTTGGGGTGGTCCCCGCGACCCCGGAACAGGCCGGGCGGCTCAATGCGGAAGTTGCCAATCTTTTGCTTGTGCCCGTCCAGGATACAAAACCCATACTCTTCCTGAATTCGTTTGTTCTCATCCTTGATTTTCTGAAACACAAGAAAAACAGACTAAACAATAGTAAACAATAAATAATAAAATATGGAAAATAACACTCTGTCATACACGTTGTCATGCACATCATACGTGCAAGCAAACCCTTTGGAGAATATGCTACAAATCACAATCAACAAGAACAAAAAGTGCTCCTTCGTCGCATGTAAAATACATATGAGTCTTCGTAGGCAGGTTGTACATAAGCAAAAACTAGCCTGTAAAATACATATGAGTTCCGTAGGGAGGTTGTAAATTAAGGAAAACAAGTTGCAACCGCTTAACATATGAGCCTGTCCTACAACGAGGCTCATATTGGCGTATGTCATAATGCGAATAATTTGCAGATATATATTTTACTTTTATATAAATAAATACTGCATAAAGCTTTTCATTACAAATTGTCCTTCACATAGCTTGTTGATCAGTCGTTATAGTGTGTATATGCTCAATACGGTACGCCATGAGGCACTCTGACTCACAGCCAAGTGGGAACGCATTCTGCGCGTGTATAATTTGAAAGTGTTTCGAGAATGCATTAGAGGTGTGCCATAGTGTTTCAGGAAACATCAGGTTGCATGTACAGTTCATCTTGAGCAGTCGTAGTTCACTTCAGTCCATTTCTTCTGGGCCACGACGTCTATTCATTTTTCCGTAATGTGGATGAAGCTGAGATTCTTTAATGAGGCTTTAATGTGGAATGCACTGTGACGCCAATATGAGCCTCGTTGTAGGACAGGCTCATATGTTAAGCGGTTGCAACTTGTTTTCCTTAATTTACAACCTCCCTACGGAACTCATATGTATTTTACAGGCTAGTTTTTGCTTATGTACAACCTGCCTACGAAGACTCATATGTATTTTACATGCGACGAAGGAGCACTTTTTGTTCTTGTTTTCTATTATTTTATATATGTATGCTCATGAATGTATGTATAGATATCTTTCAGCAGTAGCAAGCAAGCCAACCACAGCACCCCACAACCACTTTGAGCATGCAGTTCTATGACAAATGTTGCACAGCTCGCTCAGGGCTTTCATTTGGTACCAAATTTGACCACTTTTGAAAAATTTCATTTTTGACCGAAAATCGCCTAAGTCCCCACCCCACCCCACCACAACACTCTACAGCCACTTTGATCATGCAGTTCTATGACAAAAGTTGCTCAGCTCGCTCAGGGCTTTCATTTGGTACCAAATTTGACCACTTTTGAAAAATTTCATTTTTGACCGAAAATCGCCAAGTCCCCACCCCACAACACCACAGCACTCCACAGCCACTTTGAGCATGCAGTTCTATGACAAAAGTTGCTCAGCTCGCTCAGGGCTTTCATTTGGTACCAAATTTGACCACTTTTGAAAAATTTCATTTTTGACCGAAAATCGCCTAAGTCCCCACCCCACCCCACCACAGCACTCTACAGCCATTTTGAGCATGCAGTTCTATGACAAAAGTTGCTCAGCTCGCTCAGGGCTTTCATTTGGTACCAAATTTGACCACTTTTGAAAAATTTCATTTTTGACCGAAAATCGCCTAAGTCAAAGCACCCCACACCCACTTTGAGCATGCAGTTCTATGACAAATGTTGCACAGCTCGCTCAGG
>JASAND010016234.1:0-34600 GCA_030248195.1 Trissonchulus latispiculum
GAAAGGCGTTGGAAGCTAAAAGGTTGAAGGAAAAAGAGAAGAAACGACGACAGAGGGCGAAGCAGGCAGGTGCGGGACAGGTCGAAACTGGGACTGGACTCAATGTGGCTGGTAGATCTACTGATTCAGAGATCTCTGGTAGTGGAGACGTACATGTGAAACTCGTAGGCGTTGGAGCGGATCATATTTCAGATGGCGAGCGTTCGGGTATTACAGGAGACGATGGCAACTCGTTTGTAGGTGAATGCGAACCTGACAGGCGCGAGGAGTTTACTGATGCAGAAGCTTCTCGGCGTTCTCGAAAAGCGGAATTAATGCGTCAACGACGTGAAGATCCGGGCGTGAGGGAAAGAGAAGCGTTGTACAGCCGCAATCGGTACGCCGTCGAGTCTGTGGCTGAGAAGAAGCGTAAACAGATGCGCGAATACTATGGCGACCCTGTGACTGGCGAAGCCCGTCGTCAACAAATGCGGGAATACTATCGAGACCCTGAGACTGGCGAAACTCGTCGTCAACAGGTGCGCGAATACTATCGAGATCCTGAGACTGGCGAAGCCCATCGTCAACAAATGCGCGAATACTATCGAGACCCCGAGACTGGCGAATCCCATCGTCAACAAATGCGCGAATACTATCGAGACCCCGAGACTGGCGAATCCCATCGTCAACAAATGCGCGAATACTATCGAGACCCCGAGACTGGCGAAGCACATCGTCAACAGATGCGAGTCCGTATGCGCGATTACTATGCAGATCCAGAAATCGCGGAGACTCATCGCCGGCAGACTCAAATATTGCGGAAGTCGCGAAGATCTGATCCAGTTCAGTTGGAATCTGAAAGAGAACGAGACCGTGAACGGAAGAAACGGCTGAGAGCGGAAGGAGGTGCTTGGGAACCATTTGAGGCAATGCGCATGCAAGGTCCTATGCATGTGTGTTGTGTCTGCCATCAAAAGCTGTACCGGGACTGTTTGGCGGTTGTGGATAAGATCAGAAACAGAGGACTTGTCAGCAAAATCAACGAACTGTATGTCGAAGCGAATTGTCAGATTTGTCTGGAGAAGGAATCTCGTGGCGCCCTCGTGAAGATGATCTGCAGGTACTGCCGTTCCAAGCTGGATGCTGGTGAAGTCCCTCGTCTTCGACCCGGAAATTATCGGCTTCCAGTTATCGTTCCGGAACTGCAAGACTTGCGTCCTCTGGAAGTCAATGTTATAGCCGCTATGATTCCCTTTATGCGAATCCGTCAAATGCCGGTGTGCAAACAACAAAGACTCTACGGTAATGTTGTTTGTGTGCCGTGCAAATTGGAGCGATCTATTGGTCAGTTGCCGAGAAACTTGGCTGATTGCAGTACCGTCGTCGTGGAACTGAAACGGATGAAGAAGCTGGGTGCTCATCGCCGGGAACGAATCCGAGTTACGAAAGTTCTGCAAGCCTGTCGTTGGCTATACGACAATGCCCAGCTCTACCGAAGAAACGTTGACTTCGACGTTGATCGCTTCCTTCAGTCCTTGCGTGACAACGATCAGCTGAATATGATGATTGAGCCAGAAGGAGTGGTCGAGGGATTTGACACAGGCGTTTGTCCTGCTGGTGGAACCAGCGCCTGTTGCTGTGACGCAACTGGTTGCTGCACTGCTGTTGGTGGAGATGACGACGCAGAGGCTACAACAGATCCCACTGTCGATGACAACGACGGTGATATTGAATGGGAAGAAGAGCCGGTTGATGGTTCAGTCAATGCTATCAATCAACCAACCATGCTTGCCCCAAACGATCCTGATGAAGAAAATCAGATGATCATGGCTGAAATGTATGACCTCAGCGATAAGAAGGTGATTGTCAATCCGGGTGAGGGCAATCGTCCAGTACCGCTTCTGTTGTCGACGGAGGTTGAAGCCCTTTGCTTTCCACACGTATTTGGTGGCGAAGACGTGCCAGAAACCAGCATGACAACTGCTGATCGTGCTAAGTATTCAATGCGAATGGAAGATCCACGCTGCATTCTTTGCGATGACTATATCTTTTTACTGTGTAAGAAACTGCAGGTGGAACGCCTCCATAGTGGCATGTCGATTTGGATGAAGACGCAACGGAAAGGGGAGGCTGCAGTGAAATATACAGTAAGCGACATCATTCAAGGAAGAGTGGTGGAGGAACTGGCAAGGAAAAACGAAGCTTTCAACTTCACCAGAAATGTCCGCGGTAGTCCAGGTTGGCAGGACGCCAAGAAGAAAGATCTGTTTGCCATGATCAGGCAGCTTCGTGGACCTTCGTTGTTCATGACTCTGTCTGTTGCAGAGAGTCGGTGGACAGAGCTCATAGTGATGCTGAAGGCGGAGTTGGACAATGAAACTATCCAGGAAGATGATGTGTCCAGGATTCCCTTCGAAGAGATGTGTCGACTGCAGAATGAAGGCAGTGTGTTCATTGCTCGCTACTATGATCGCTTACTGCAGACCTTCATCAAAAAAACGCTGAGGCATCCGGACAGTCCAATCGGCTAGTTGAAGGACTTTTTCATTCGAAACGAGTTTCAGACCAGGGGTCAAGCGCACACGCATGGACTTTTCTGGTGTGAAGGAGCCCCTGATTTCGATTGCGCTACCGTCGACGAAATTGCAGACTACATTGATCAGAACATCTCCTGTGCCTGCGACAGTCATTGCGATCCCGATTTTGATGTTACTGTTCAGGTTCACACTCACAAGGCCACGTGTGAAAAATACGGTGAGAAGGGCTCAACCTGCCGGTTTGGTTATCCCATCGAACCGATGCCGTCCACCTTCATATTGGAACCACTCTGCGCTGCTAGTGTTTCTGAACAGGCTGAAGCTGATGACCTGTGTGAGCAGACCATTGACAGTCTAGTCCGGTCTGCGTCACAGCAAGATCCTGATAGAGCTAGCCAGCAGCAGAGCAGACACCCTGTTTCTACGTATTATCCGAAGTCCGTTCCCAAGGCCGATCTCAAGGAACTTCGAACTCTTCATTCCGAATTGAAGAGAATTCTCCGTATCCATGCCGGGGAACGGCGTGAAATCAGACAGACAGATCCAGATGAAGTAGCTGAGATCCAGAAGCTGAAGTCATTCGATGATCTTCTCCAATATTTGGAAATTGATTTGGACCGATACATCATGTGCGTTCGGTCAAGCTTCAATTCACGGAAGTATTTCCTCAGACGAGACCTTTGTGATATACGCATCAATGCGTATAATCCGAAAATTGGGAAACATTGGAGGGCCAATATGGACATCCAAATTCCACTGGACGAATTTGCCGTAGCAGAGTATATCATCAGCTACATCATGAAGTACAATTATGCTGTCAGCCAACTGTTGTCGTCCGTTCGAAGAGAAATTCACGATGGGAATGTGGATTTGAAGCGGCAAATGCAGCTGTTGGGAAATGCGTTCTTGAAGTCATCGGAGATTTGCAAAATGGAAAGTGGCTACCTCGTTCTTCAGCTGAAGCTGGTGGATTGCAGTCGGGATGTCATTTTCGTCAACACGTCCCCTCCAGAACGGCGAACCGTAATGCTCAAGGATCCGGAAGAATTGCTTCAGTTGATGCAGAAAAATCCAACTTCAACAGACATTGAAGTGATGAATATGGTGAAGCGGTACAGTCTACGCTCCCGACAGGTTGAGCATATGTGCCTTGCCATATTTGCCACCGAATATGAATATGAGCCGTTCACGAAGCGGAAGAGAGGAGCACCAACAGAAAGGGAACAGCTGCAAATCAATGAGGATGAAGATGTGGAAGATGAGCCACTGGAAGAACAGGTTGATGATGGTGTCCCATGTCACGAGGAATTCCCTGACGAATTTGAGATTCCTCGGCTGGGCATCATGATACGACGACGCAAGCCCAAAATTCTGAGATGCGTCCGATTCAAGGAGGAAATCGATCGTGAACTGTACTATCGAGAGCGGTTGATGTTGTTCCTTCCATTCCGTGACGAAGATAACGATCTAATTGGTCTGTATGATTCCTATGAAGATCATTTCAAGGCCATTCAGGAACAGATCCAAGATATCATGGATCTGTACAGACTAGACGATGCTCAATTTGACGCTGCAATTGAGCACGCTCAAAATCTGGAGAACGAAGACTTCGTCCGCATGGATATTGGAGGGACCATGCAACAGGAAGCAGACCAGGACCGCATTGACGCTGAACGGGAGCGTCAGTTGGCGTCATCGCAAGGATTTGAAATCGAATCCTTGGAATATGATATTGGCACTGATGGTGGTTTCAGGGAACTGGAACAGGTGACAACTGATGCTGTCCATGGAGGAATGACAGAAGACGAGTATTTGAAGACTGTTCCAACGCTGAACCTGAAGCAGCGTGCCATCTTCGAAAACATTCTAATGCGAGTAAAGAAGAATGAAAGGGTCTGTGTTGCAATCGTTGGCCCTGGCGGCGTTGGAAAGACGGTTCTGGCTCGTTGTCTGCGCAAGGGCATAGACACCGTTTGTCGGAAGATGTCTAAGGACGCCAACATCAATCCCGTCCTTGTTATGGCCTATACTGGAATGGCTGCCTTTTTGGCAGAAGGCGTCACCATCCATAATGGATTGGCCATCCCTGCAAAGCGGAACAGCCCTGGAGAGTATCGCGGGTTAGATCCGAAACACCTGCAGACTCTGCGCAATGCCTATCATGGACTGAGAGCTGCCATCATCGATGAATTCTCCATGGTAGGCGGGAATTTCCTTCCGCACATCATGCGTCGCCTAGAGGCCATCATGGGGGTGATTGGTGTCCCATTTGGGGGTCTCCATATGATTTTCATTGGAGATCCCTATCAGTTGCCCCCTGTCATGGACGTTCCACTCTGGGTTGATATGAGGGCTCAATATACAGCCTTCATTTCCAACGTTTGGAAGGATCAGGTGGAATGCGTGGAGCTAGACCAGATCATGCGGCAAAAGGATGGAGAATTTGCCGAACTGCTAAATCGGGTCCGGTTTGGCGCTGACTACATCTCTCCATCCGATGAGCAGATCCTTTGCTCTCGAAACATGACGAGAGATGAAGTAGATCAAATGATTGCGAAGCTGGATATTGAAGACCGTCCTGTCCAGCTGTTTGTCACCAACGATGAGGTCCAGCGATGCAATATGAAGGCGTACAATGAGTCGAAGCTGGAGAAACTGGAGAACAAGGCCATCGATAGCCTGGCTTCTGACACTATGGTGAGGATCGTTGTTTACGTTATATATACGTTTGTTTTACGTATGATAGGAATTTGTCTGACTATAGAAAACCTAAAATTTAACTGGTGAATGTTGTTTGATCAAAATTTGTTTCAACAGAAGTTTTGAAATGGAAAATTTTTGTTTCAATATGAAAGCTGGTTTGTGATGTGAATTTTCATTGGTAGTTAAGCATTGTACATGCGATTCCAGTATATGGATCTTGGAAATAGTTGTGGTATTTGTTTGATGTAAATGTCATCGTGAAGCCAGTGTCAGGTTTACTGTAACACCTCACACTCTCTAGCTAACAGTAAGAGTTGTGACTGTTACTAAACCGAAATGCATACTTGTTAAATTGAATGATAAACATGTCAAAGGTATGAAATACTAGCTTGTTTGGATGTTTATTGTATGTTCATCTAATTAAGTATATAATATTTTTGTTTTAGGTTCGAAAAGCCAAACGAGCCGCAGCGTCATCAGACCAACAAGGGGTCAGGTCACGAATATTGGAGATAGCTGCTCTGCTTAGCCCAGAAAAGTCCGGTGGCATCTATTCCGTTCTGCACGTGTGCTTGGGCATGCGTGTGGAAATAGTTGCTAATTTGGACGTGGAAGATGGCTTGGTCAACGGTTCTGGTGGCATCATCCAGGCCTTTTCCAACAACAAGACCGTGATCTGGGTCAAGTTTCTGCACCCAAGAGTCGGCAGCCAATGCAGGGTGCAGAACAAACTATATTTCAAGGACTACCTTGGGTCGGTGCTGCCAGGAAAGGGTGTCATTGACGATTATGGCACCTTTGCCGATCCTTCTTGGACCCCTATTGACCGATGCGAGAGAACATTCAGTCTTCGGTCTACTGAAATTCGTCGGTACCAGTTTCCTCTTCGTCCAGCCGAAGGAAAAACCATCCACCGAAGCCAGGGAAACACCTATCAGTCCGTAGTGGTGGACTTTTCTGGTGGGTCAGTATTCCCGAATGGTACCTACGTGGCCCTCTCTCGTGTGACGTCCCTGGAGGGCCTTTATCTGATCAATTTCAGCAGGAAGAAGATCAAGACCAGCAAAACTGTTGCTGCTGAAATGGCCCGTTTGCGATCCCCTGACTGTCAATTTTCCTTAACTGAGGAAATTGATTTGGTGGAAGGTGGTGAGGTGGTCCTGTACCAAAATGTAGCCAGCCTTTCCAAATACGTGGGCCAAATTGATTCAGATAGGCGGTTCAAGATGGGATCTGTACTGACTTTTGCAGAGTCAAGGTTGCGCCCTTCGGATGCAGACAGATACCGCCTATCATTGAGAGAGAACTTACGGGGTCCTCTCATCAGTTCTTTGGCACCGGGACATAGAACTATCGCAGCCTATTACGACAGCAATGTTGCCACATCGGTGGAGATGTTTGGCAACCGGGACCTGAAGATCGAGGCTGTTCGGGTGAAGGTAGTCTCTGGCCGATCCTTTCATTTATTGGCCATCTACAGAAGCCCCAGCACGTCCCTAACGGAACTCTTCGATCAGCTGGACGCAGTTCGGCAAGGCCTTGGGGACATTGTTATCATGGGCGACTTCAATGTGGATCTCATCCACCGAAGTGGAGAATCAGAGAGGTTGGAACAATGGATGGTTGCCCACCATTTCCATTGTGTTCTTCAGAGGGTCACCACCAATCTGGGGAACGCTTTGGATCACATATGGTGCAACTTTGAACACTGCTTTGGTGGTGTTGTATCCACTCACTATTCCGACCATGAAGCTATCTTTGCTGCTGTTGGCTCTCAGCAGAAGGAAGCTCCTGGGCCTAGTGCTGTTGCTGTTTCACGACAGCAGGTGATTGAATGGCAGAGATCGACTGGAAATGTAAAGTCTGCCTATGTCCGGTCCGTCGCCCCGCCTGTACCGGAGACATCCACTGGTGTGCCCCTGACGGTTCCTGTGGAAAAGCAGTTAACCCGTCCAAAACCCAGAGGGAAACGTGTTGCCTCCACAACACGGAAAGGAAGGAGCAAGGAACCTGAGAAGCGGACTATCACTGAACCTGCGGGGCCATCAATAACGGGCGTTCGTGGTGAAGCGACTGCAGTGGTACCCAGAGCCATCTTCAGACATTCTGGACTGCTTCTGCACAATAGAGGGGAGAATTGTTGCTATGCCAATTCTCTTATCCAGTCCCTCATTAGTCTGAAGTCCTTGGAGCGATTGGTTAGTCTCCGCTCCAGGAACCCCACTGAAAAGGTTCTTGGCCAATATTTTTCCAGTGCCAAAAAGCCAGGTCCTGTCCACGAATCCAGCATTCCCTTGCGTCGTCTTGTAGACGAAGAATATGTGGCCAACCAACAACAAGACGCTTCGCTATTCCTACACTCTATGCTTGACGGCTGTAGCAATTCTGTGCAGGAACTTTTCTTGTCCCAGAATGGTAGATACATTCGCTGTGACGATTGTCAAACAGTGAGAGCTGGGGCTCCTATCATTGATTATACCATTGATTGTAAAGTCCCTGCTGGCGAGGTTGACTTTGCTGAAGCCCTGGACAATTTATGCCAGGGCAGGGCCACCCTTTCTGACCTGGATCTTGAGTGTGCTCGATGTGGTGGTCGACATCGAAGCTATATCTGGTCGGAAATTCAGCACCTTCCCCAAGTTCTGGTTGTCCGAATTATGCTGTTTCAGATGACGGGAACCGATAGCCACGGCCGTCGTGTCCTGGAACGGCAAGACATTTCCTTTTCCAATTTCCATCATAACATTATGGTGATTGGCAATACTGCCTACAAGTGTGTTGGCATTGTTAATCACCACGGAGAGACGATTTCTTCAGGTCACTATGAATGCTGGGTCCCCCGTGGCAGTAATTGGCTTCTTATTAGCGATGAAATTGTGAAGACCGTCGCTGATCGCCCTGACCCTACCCTAGTCAATGCATATCTGGTCTTTTTCGAAAAGATCGGTGACTAGTATGAAATTCTCAAATGATTGTGCCTTTGGAACGGGTTAACACTATAGGACCCTGCCACCAATGTGAATACATTCCTTTTCCTTGATCCATATGTCTGATTCCTGTTACGAATGTCGTGCAGGTTTCAGGTATTCGACTGTTGCCGCCCTGAGTACAGTTATTGTTTCCGCTATTGTTTATGTTATATAGTACATCGTCATTGTGTAGTAGCTACTGTATTTGAAACCTGATACTAGTTTTGTTAGTATTGTTGTTGTTTATTTTGTAGTATGCCTGTGTACGTAGTTTATATGTATATAGTAAAATGTAGATAAAAAGAAAAATTGAAAAAAGAAAAAAAAAGAAAAAATGAAAAAAATGAAAAAAAATGAAAAAATGAAAAAAATGAAAAAAATGAAAAAAATGAAAAAAAACGAAAAAAATGAAAAAACGAAAAAAATGAAAAAAAGAAAAGTAAGAAATGTACGTAGAACTGTAAAATGTATATAAGTGTATTGTTGTAATGTTGACTGTATTACTGCGTATGAATACTTAGTAATCGGAATTGTTGTACTTACTGTCTATGTACTGTGTACTGTCTGTTGTTATATATATGTATCTGCTTTGTTAAATCATAGTTTCTAATTTGAACGATTGAAAGCTGTTACTGATTCAGTTCAGCTGTCAGGAATTCAGTGCTCAAATGTTGTGCTTATCATTAATGTCTTTTAGGTATTGTCCAGTTTATTTGAGGATAATTACTGATTTTAAAAATCGAAGGATAGTTCATTCTTATCACGACGGAGCTGTTAAATTACATAGTCAAAATTATGTCTGCACAATTTATGACATCTTAGGCATTCTAAGTCGATTTCGCATCATCTTAAAATACTGTGCATCATAGCAATTTCCCTTTGGAAAATTCTAATTTCTAATTGCTTATCAATCTTTTCTATTGTCGAGGTCATTAAACATGTTTATGATCTGTTAGACTGTTACTGATGCAGTTCAGTCTTTCATAAACATGTGTAAAGTTCAGTATTCAGATATGATGATCTGATAATTTTTGATAGTTTGTGTCGATGCCATTTGAATCGATGCTTGAATGAAGTGTTCAACATAGCAATTCCTTTCGCAATATAATTTTTAACTAAAGCATGCGTGTGTCCGTTTTGTAGCATTAAATTGAACTAGAATTTATTTCTTGAATTTGTTTAGTGGAATATACGTACGTGGATTTTCTTAAATTGTACCAGTGTCCATCCCTTACTGATCCAGTGGAGGTGACTCTGATACGTAAGTACTTGAAAAGATTTGAGAAAATTTAATATGAAGGCGAGAAAGTGCTGAAATATACAGCATGAATAGACATCTAATCTACCTGAAATATTGTATTCTTTCTGTAACTGTGTAATGGTAATGTGACTGTATATGTAAAAACTGTAAAGGAGAACGGAGGGAGTTCGTGGTTATCTGGTAGGTGCAGATTTCCATACACTCCTGGCCACACACCGTGGTCGCATAAGGGTTCGTAAAGGAAAAACTTTGCGAATCAAGTCAACCCCACCTTCTCGTGGTATGTTCGGATTTCGCTGACGGGGCTCTGGCCGGACTACATTAGCATCTGTTACTAAAACATCTCAGAATATGTGGTGGGATATATCGTTAATTTCAATATTTTGTGCTAATGTAGTCTGTCAAATAGGTAAAAACCTCTAGTCATCTTTCTAATACTTGAGAATGAGAAAACTTCCTTTTCGATAAATTTGAGCTGTGTTTCTTTCTAGTTCCATATACAGTCACATTACTATTTTGTTCAATTGTTGTTGCATGAAATTGCATACATGGGCAAAGAACAGATGTATACGTCTGGAAAAATCCGTCACCCCAAAGGGAAAATGCCGCGGCAACCCATTCTCGCCACTTTGCTAGTTATTATGTACTCTTGCTTGTATCTAAAGCTGGTGGAAGCTGTACATATTTGCGCTTAAGTTCAACGTTAACAGTGATAACGTGATTAAATGTGCGCTAATTGAAAGCAATAATTGCTAAAAGTAATAATAACCCACAATCTTTGGTGAACCCACAATCTTTGGTGATCTAGGCCAACATTGTCATACCCATGACCACTTTCACAGCAGCAATTTAGCAATTAAAAACATATGATATAACTGGTAGACAAATACCGAAATGACACATCAAATTCCGTTTAAGGCAGTGGTTTTCTTTTGTATAAATTTGAGCTCCAATTCTTTACGAAAGTGTATGAAACTGTAAAATATATTATTTTGGTGCTCCTTAACATTCCAGGGCCAGTCACGCATTCTTAGGGAAAAAGGTTTTAGGCATTATACTCGCAGTAGTTAGTCGATACACCGGTTGCTTGCTTTTGCTTAAAAGGCTGCACAAAAATGAACATTTTTGTATACACAACCTTGGAGTTAAGTCAGAATACGCCAAAGACGACTTTAGGGTCAAAATATAGCCATTTTCGATGAAATCAGTTTATTCTATATACCTGCCAAATCGTGCCGACAGTTTACTTATACTCGATCGCTACACAGTCTGATTGCACATTTGATCGATGCGTATTAGTTGGAGTTGGTTGCTTTAAGAAGCTGGAGAATTTGCATAAAAACTATTTTGGCAAAATGGCGATTGTTGTTTTGAGCATCAATTTCTGAAAAACTATCCAATGGATTCGCGTGAGTTTTGGCAGCATAAAAATTGCACTATTGCGGAGGGACATTTTTTATGGTTTGAGCTAAAATATCTTCGCTTGCCATAAAATGCAATGTAAAGTTGCGAAATTTTGCATCAACCCACATTTGGCGGATTTTACGGAGCGTTAAGACCTGTTCCGGCAAATCCGAATAAATGTCCCTCGGCCCACATGCCACATGTCATTCATGTCGTGGCACAAAACGAAATTTTGTTCAAAATTTTTTGCCGTTGTTAAAAAATTTTTGCTAATTTTTTGCTAATTTTGTTAGTTTCATAAGCTCCTGTGAATGTACAGATTATAAGCTTTAAATGATGTATAAAGCTTTTTCCAACTCCCAAATTGCGAAAGTTATACCGTTTCAAAAAAATCACCACAAAAGCACTGCACAAAAGGATACCTACCACCACCTTAATACCAGCGTTCAGCTTTAGCGAAAGCTGAATAGTGTCTCGATCACCTGAAAGGGAAAGCGGGAAGTTTGTTTCACCTTCAGGCCCTGTTGCATAAAAACTAACAGTGTTAGCTGTTAGACTGTTAGACTGTCAGACTAATATTTAACAGTGTTAGGGCCTTTTCGCGCGCGAGTTAAAAGAGTAGAGTTAAAACTTTTAACTCGTTTAATCCTGCAGGCGAGTTAAAATGAACTGTTTAACTCCTTTAACCCTGTGCGCGAAAAGGATTGAGTTAATTTTAACTCTTTTAACTCGTTTAACTCGGTGCGCGAAAAGGCCCTTAGAAATTTTGTTGCATAAAGCTACTGTTAGAAACAAGCTCATTCTCTAACAGTCTAAATCAGTGTAGATGTGACATTTAAGGTGCTGGTATCCTTTCGGGTATTTTTGGCTCCTACGGCTTTAATCTTTTACGCAAAGGGCTAAAACTTACCAAAAAACCTATTTCCGTGCTCTTTAACATTTTAGGACCAGTCCCGTATTCTTAGGCCAAAAGATAAGAAAGTTTTGGTTTTTGGCCTTAAGCTCCCAGCAGGTAGACAAAACACGGGATTGGTTGGTATGGCTGGAAAGAGGACTCGAAAATGAACATTCTTGATCTTACAACCTTTGAGCTATCTCCAGTGGTTAAGTCAGTATAAGCAAAAAACTGCTTTTAGAGTCAAAAAATGGCCATTTTCGAGGAAATCAGTTTTTTCAAAATTACTGCCACATGTTTAGGACAAAATTGGCTTAGTTATACCAAGAGTGCATAATTGCACTATATATTAGAAGAAGAGTAAGCCACTAGAGGGCTTCTCTTCTTGGCATTGCGTAACGGTGCTCCGACCACAATACGCGAATGTTTCCCCGTTTGGTGGGGGGGTCGACATGCATACCCCCTCCCCGTTTGGTGGGGGGGTATGCAAAAAGGGTCCCCGTTTGGTGGGGGGGTATGCAAAAGGGGTCCCCGTTTGGTGGGGGGGGTAGGCAGAAGGGGGTCCCCGTTTGGGGGGGGGTCGCCAAGTCAGGCTAAAATTGGCTGAATCTGATTGGCCGTTGGCGACCCCCCCCAAACGGGGACCTCTTTTGCCTACCCCCCCACCAAACGGGGAGGGGGTATGCATGTCGACCCCCCCACCAAACGGGGACCCCTTTTGCATACCCCCCCCCCACCAAACGGGGACCCTTTTTCAAATAGAACAAAAACTACCGTAATCCTCTGCTATACCCCCCCCCACCAAACGGGGAGGGGATCTCTGCAATCTGATTGGCTGTTGGCTACCCCCCCACCAAACGGGGACCTCTGTTCTGCTACCCCCCCACCAAACGGAGGGGGGGTATGCTTTGTCGAAGAGAGCTACCCCCCCCTCACCAAACGGGGGAACATTCGCGTATTGTGGTCGGAGCACCGTTACGCAATGCCAAGAAGAGGAGCCCTCTAGTGGCTTACTCTTCTTCTTATATATAGTGCAATTATGCACTCTTGGTTATACTCATTCGATACATCGTCCAAATGCACATTTTATGAATGCCTATTAGCCGGACTTTATTGCTTTCAGCTAGAGATTTGGCCGAAAAACCATTTTGGCAAAACGGCGATTATTTTGTTTCGAACATCGATTCCTCAAAAACTACTCGACGGATTCCGGAGATTTTCGGTAGAATCGAAATTCGCACTTCTGCGGAGGGACGTTTTTCTTGGTTTTGGCTAAAACGTATCGAGTAGCAAGAAAACTTAATGCGAAGTTGCGAAATTTCGTGTTACTGTGGATTTGGCCGATTTTCTCGACCGTTAAGACCTGCTGAGCCAAATCCAAAAAAACGACCCTCAGCCCATACGTCCTTCATATCGTGGCGCAAAAAGAAATTTTGGCCGATTCTACAGTTTTGAGAAATCGATGTTCAAAAATTTTTGGTCTATATTCAGTTTGTCAGATGTCAGCATGTCGGAAATTGTTTTGCTATTTTCTTTCCAATTTTGCTAGTTTCGTAAGCTCATGTTAATGTACAGATTATAAGCTTTAAAACGATGTATAAAGCTCTTTGCAACTCCCAACACTGCTAAAGTTATAGCGTTTCAAAAAATAATCAGATGTAGTCAATATTTGAGTTGTCACTCCTGGCTTCGGGCTGAGAATCCAGAGATAAGCACCGGCACCGTATAACCTGCTGTAGGTTGGAGTTCTCTCCAGGGGTCACTTTACCTTTTTCTGCTCAAACTAGAATGTTTTTGTTTTCAATTTCAGTCACTAGTATGAAAAAGACAATATGAATGGCAACTCTCAATGGCACCAACAAAATCCAGCTTTTGCAAAATTTAAACTTTTCCAAAAAATTAGTTCAAGTCCAATTTTTAAGCGTGAAACAAAACAGGACGGTTCCAAATCTTACCGGTTCTAATAATCCTTCCGGTTCCAACCGGTTCTAGTGGAACCGACCCTAGAACTATTCGTAAAAACGTTTTGGTCAAAATTTACAACTTAGAGAAAATTTTCGCATCCGACAAGTTAGGTCCGTTTTTTTCCGTGTAAGTCACGCTCGGAGAAATTCAATTTTCTGACTTAATGATTGAACGATCTGGCCATTTTCAGCAGGTGAAGTTTGTTTTTTCTGAACGTATAATACCACGAAAGTGAACCTTTTTTTATAGTTTTTCGCTGCCCGACCGGCGAAAGGTGGACTCACGGTCACGGCTACTTAGGCCGAAAAAGGCCTATTTTGTGTCAGCGCCCAGGAAACAAGCTAGAGACAAGCGGACTGTTGCATAAGAATTTGGGTTGGGTACTATGGAATATCGAGGGCGATTTTCGTTATCTGGCCGGGATCGCTTAGGCCGATATAAATCCCAACTCTATAGGAAACAGTCAAGAAAAGCCCTAAATATGATGTTATAGGCCATACAGTGGAATTCATATAAGGTATATCGGGGTCGCTGAACACGATGAGCATAGTTGCAGCGCGGTGCGGTGCTGCTATCGTGCTGTATTGTTATGCAGCAACCATAGAACGCTGGCTGTAGGCTTCCTATAAACAGTAACGTATTCAATTAGTGTAGATAGCTCAAGACATGGCAAATTAACGTAGCTACATTGACACTATTTGGAGCAAGACAGCCCACCTCAAAAACTCATAGCAAAAGACGTGCTCACAACCTAAATCAGATCTCAAACCTCATTTCCAGCTCAGTGCTTCAATGACAAATACTAACCGACTGCAAAAACATGCTATTTACTGTTAATGTACAATTAAAATTAAAACATCTCAATAGACAAATATACAATACACACGAAAACATTATATCACAGCTCATAACGTGACACACAGATAATAATCTAAACTAGAAAAATAACCATCAAATTTCCAGTTTTCCAAACAAAGCTTAAGCTCAAAAATAGTTTCAGCATGTTACACATAACAAACATCTAACAAAAGACAAAGAAAGCAAAACAGATCATGCCGTACAGTAAGACAACAAAATGACTTAAATCAACTTTTGCAACCGAAAAATTTAGTTTGACTGCTCCCCCAGTTTAATAATTCTGTAAGGGAAGCAGGCATAGGAAAGATTGATAAGCCTCTAATGGGAGTTCAGCTGATGGCCCTGTGGTGTAGTTGGTTAGCATGTCTGCTCCGGAGTCAGAAGGGCCGTGGTTCGAAACCCGGCTGGGCCAATTACTTACTTTCAATGGTGAGTGAAAAGATGAACCTCCCTTTTCCCTTCTCTCTTCTAGGTCATGGTTTCGTGGGTACAATGGTGCCTGACGCCTCCTGTCTTGGGCTTGTCCTTGGTTTCTTCTTCATGGTCCACCAGCCCTGGTAGAAGCGCTACAATTCAACCCCCAACAAAAACCCAATTCAAGAACCCGACGTTTTGAGCTTCAACAATTGTTCACAAAGCAGTTCAGCCGTCGGCCTTTCAACCGGGTCCGTTTTGGTACACTCTAGGCCCAGGGAAATCAGTTTATCACCCAGCAGACTGTCCGGGAGGCCGCCTTTTGGATCGGCCAGACAGGCAACGCCCTCCGTTAGAAGGGTTTGGATGTGATCCACCAGAAACCGGTGGGTGGTCCGCTGATCTGAGTAGGCCTTTTCCCCGCTACCAATCTCCAATAGGACCTGCAAAAATAAAAATCAGTAAGTATGTAATAAGTGGCACGTAGAAAACAAGCATGTAGAACAGAGACCGAATAAAACAAAACAACGACAAGTGCTCAAAGAACTGTTGTGGGAATTAGCAAAAGTGAAATTTAGCTCTTCCCACCACTCCCAATGCTCAAATTTGCCGAATCCGTCGAAGCATTGGACTACTACTTCGTCCGCCCTAATAAAAACCGATCATAGTTGTATTTAGAAGAAGAGTTAGGCACTTGGTGATTTCTTCATTGTATTTCGTAACGGTGCTCGACCAAGAATACGCAGATGTTTCCCCCAAAACTTGAAGGTCTGGGGAGTTGAAAAGATGACTCGCAATCTCCGAAATATGTACCAATTTGGGGAATGAATGGACACCACGACAGGCTTCTGTCAACAAATTTCGATAGTCTGCAGGTGACTCTTTCTCTAACTTGAAATATTTTGGAGACCCCGCCCGCATCTCAAGCGGGGGGACCATGTTTGGAAACCTGCTAAAAGTTACCATAATCCTCAGCTGTGCACGGCTGCCCCTCCTCAAGAAAATATATGCATATTCTTCTAAATGGAGCGCCGATAGGCTATTTCTCAAATTGTGAACTTTTTACAAATTCTTACAAAAATAATTCAAATATAACAATATGATTCAGCAAATCCGGTCCAAAAATGTATTCCTAGCATCCTAGCCCATTACCAAAGCATAACATCCTTCGGCTAAGTCCGACGTAGTTTTTTGCAACTGAAGCTGCTGCCAACAGCCAACAGCATAGAATTTTGCAAAATCACAAAGTCAGAAAGAGTACCCTCACGAAAATAAAGAAAATAAATAAAGGAACAAATAAATAAAGAGACTCACCACACCAAAACTGTAGATATCCAGTTTTGAGGACAGGAGTTTCTGTCGGACAAATTCGGGGGGCAGATAGGCCAGGGTCCCTTTCAGGTGGGAAGCGACCACGGCCGGGGCATCACCGGGCATCTCTAGGGCGCCCTTTCGAGCCAGTCCGAAGTCCCCGATTCGCGGCTGCATCCACTCGTCTAGGAGAATGTTGGCACTCTTGATGTCTCCATGAATCAGGGGGGCTGGGGCACAGGTGTGCAGAAAGTTGACCCCGCGGGCCGAGCCCTGGGCAATGCAGAGACGCTGGGCCCAGTTGAGTGGGGGCGTTTGACGCTGCAAAAGGAGGTAAGAGCAGAGATTAGTGATAACCTTTAAATGAAACAGAAATATAGTCTAGTGACAAAATTTAAAAAAGTATGAAGTATGTATAGATATGCCTAAATATCAAAGTTGCATTAACTTCCAAAAGTTCAGTTCACAATAGATAGATGATAAGAGTATGAACTACTCTAGTAAACTAGTAACTCTATGTATACTGTGTATATAATAGCTTTATTATTGCAGTCCGTTAAAGATAGTCATAATGTCAAATTCCGATTTCAGTGCAAAATGAGTAACATCCGCTAAATCCAGAAGAAATCTTTTTAAACAAAACCTCCTCCCAAAATACTAGCTCCAACAAATACCTTGCGATTTTAGGAAACAAACAACAGGGGTGTGGGCGGGGAAAGCCGCACTTACCCTGCATCTCAGCCGGTCATCCAGCGACCCATTGGGCATAAACTGATAGACCAGACAGGGCTCCGGCCCGTCCAGTGAGTAGCCGTACAGGGGCAGGATCGACTCATGCCGGAAGACGGCCAACATCCGCATCTCAACCAGAAACTGTTTCAGTCGATCTTTGGCCGATCGAGCCGTCGTCATCCGTTTGATGGCCACCTGAGTGAACTTCCACAGACCACGGTGGACCACCCCGTAGCCACCGCGGCCCACAATCGTTTCGGCCGCAAACTGCTGCGTGGCTGTGGCCAAGTCAGCGTAGGGGATGACGATCGTGGAACGGAGAACCTGTACGGAGGAGAAGAAAAACACAAAAATAGTCTTAAAAACTGAAAAGCGACTGAAAAAACAACCTAATTACTGAAAATTCAGATGAAATGAAAATTGATCTGAATAGTATATATACACTTTGTTGTTTGCAGTAGACTGATATTCATCAAAAGTCGGTGGAAAATAATCTTCATTCTTCAAGCTGGCACGACACACATTGTAACAAGTTAGAACTGTAGTGATGTACGCTGAGCAAATTGCCCGTTCAGGAGCTCTGGCCGGAGCGGGCTGTCGGAGCACCGGAGCTCCGACTGTTTGTGAAGGCTAAAATTGTAGTAAAAATTTTATTTTAAGCTAAGCAAATTATTTTTGCAATGAAAAGCACGTCTACTCACTGTTTACTATATAGCGCTTCGCATTTGTATGTTCAGAATCTGATTCTTTTGCTATACACATTTGTTCTATTTGCTAGCCTGTATTTTTGATCTGAAATGAGTTCAGACTTCGACAACTTCTCACAGAACTCGTGGCTGTTTCATTATGCATTATGTTGCGTTTACATAAAAGCCAATGTTAGTTTACTGCCGTTTAGTTCTAATTTCTCACTTTTTCAAGATTTGCTAAGTTTAAATTTCATAGATTAGGACTCTATAAAATTCGTTTCGAGCATTTCGTCAAAAATTAAATTTTTGAATCCATGAAAAATTATTGCAAATTTAACAAACTTGGACCAGATTTGCTTTTATGCACTGTTTAACTATTAAAAAGTATGTAATCATAAAATAAATTTGAGCAAGGAGAAATTACGTTTGAAAAATATTAGAAAACATGTGTGAGATGAAAGCAAAGATTTGTAGACATTGAAAGTTTAGATTTCATCGGAAAAAGGAATAATTGATGGATTAATGGATTAATTAATGGCAATTGACTAAAAACGTTGTATTGAAACAATTCTTAGAGGTCGTAGCTTAGAATTACATATATTTAAATTTCCACTTTTATCATCTGGACAAGTTGGAAAAATTGTCTACAGAAAACGAATCATACAGCTGTCTTGAGACAATAGAAAAATTATTAAAAATAAAACATTCATTGTTCTTACGCACCGTTAGAAATCCTGAAAACTCTTCAAAAATTTCATTAGTACCCAAGTTCTGAGCAACAGACAGGCATCAAAGCTTGAAAATCCCTGCTCCGGGTACCCGGAGTTCCGGATCCGGGGCAGAATCCCGCTCCGGAGCACCGAAAATCGGAGCTCCGCTCCGGAGCTCAAGCGCACATCACTAGAATAACTATCATAATTTAACTCCTCAGACATTACACCTGGTATGATTTCTTTATTAACGGAAAACTTCCAACCTACTCACCACTCCGGCTCAAAATTCGATTTACAAAATGTCTCAAAAGCATACAGCAATTACTGCAAAAAACTTACAAACGGATTATCAAAAATGAAATCACTGTTGCAGTTGACATAATCAATCTTTTAATTTATAAATAAAACGTGCTTTATACTTTTCTCATCCCTCTTGTCAATTTTTATCAGCTAATCAGGATTCAAACCGCAAATTGTTTTGTAGTGTACCTGCATCATTTCACTGCTGGTAGAATCTTGCTGCTGTTGCTGTGATTGCTGTTCAGTTGCACAACAGGACTGCAGTGAGGGTGGGTTGGCCGGAGACTGTTGTCTTTGCAATTTCTCGTGCTTGGCGCAGAGCGAAGTGCCGGGCCCGGAACCCTCAGAGCATCTGAAGAAAGAGAGAAAAATCCCGAAAATGAAAATACAGTCTGTCCTCCAGGCCACAAACTTTGGGCCTTTTCAAGAAAGGGTAGAGTAAGAGTTAAAATCAACTGGATCCTTTTCATGAAAGAGTTAACAGAGGAAATGTCAAGCTTGTGAGTGGAGCTAAAGCGAGTTAAAACAGTTCATTTTTACTCTCCTCTCCTCTACTCTACCCTTTCCTGAAAAAAAGGTCCTTTGAAATCAGAAACATTAAAATAATACTACCTACTCAAGTTGTCAAGAATCTTGAAAATTTTTTAAATCCTAGCTTTCCTACTGACTAATATTTTTTAAAAACTCTTTGGGAAAATTTTATAAACCTAAGTAACACACGACTAACGTTACTGACAGCCATGGTTGCATTGGTCCCCACTTGGCTACACAGTCAGGGTATTTTTTACCGCCCTCCAAATTGACCTTCCCCCCACAAAATGCCTACCCCCCGAAATGGCCCCCCCCGATTTTTGCTTCCCCCCGGGATTTTTTGGGGGCCCAAATTTTTGCCAAAAATAGGCGAATTTTCAAAAAATTACCTTTTCGTAAAAATGGCTATTTTTAGCTTAAATCATGGCATTTTCGAGAACTTTTTGCCTTTCTCCGTGTACGCCAAAAATACCAATTTTTGAGCTCATTTTTGCAAACAATCTCTCCCCCGGCCCGGAAGTCCCTGAAAAAATCACTAGAGTACCCTGCAATCTTAAATCTACAATTAAAAGGAGCCATCATACTGTAACAGTAAGTCCCACAGTAACAAAAAATGCACTGTAAAACTAGAAAAATATACTCCAGAAAAATTATTTACCCTGGCGTGGGCGAATAGACCACCTCAGTACCTCCAGCCGAGGAGGTTGTGGAGGCGGAGTGGCTGCGGATGTGAGAGCAGGACAGATGGTTTCCGCTGAATCTGAGCCACACTCGTCGGGGGAGCCACATCGGTAGGGCAGGGTAGAGGTGGTTTTGGTGGCTGATCGTTGATGCGTGATGGTAGAGATGAAATGTTGTCAGCCGGATTGGGTGTGATGACTTTTGACGGTTCGGACTGGGGAGATCACCAATCCCGACAGTTCACTGATTAGCTGTAGGTCAACTGAAACCAGAAAGCCTCTACTATGTCGATATATATATATATATATATATATATATATATATATATATATATATATATATATATATATATATATATATATATATATATATATATATATATATATATATATATATATATATATATATATATATATATATATATATATATATATATATATATATATATATATATATATATATATATATATATATATATATATATATATATATATATATATATATATATATATATATATATATATATATATATATATATATATATATATATATATATATATATATATATATATATATATATATATATATATATATATATATATATATATATATATATATATATATATATATATATATATATATATATATATATATATATATATATATATATATATATATATATATATATATATATATATATATATATATATATATATATATATATATATATATATATATATATATATATATATATATATATATATATATATATATATATATATATATATATATATATATATATATATATATATATATATATATATATATATATATATATATATATATATATATATATATATATATATATATATATATATATATATATATATATATATATATATATATATATATATATATATATATATATATATATATATATATATATATATATATATATATATATATATATATATATATATATATATATATATATATATATATATATATATATATATATATATATATATATATGTAGATATATATATATATATATATATATCTACATATATATATATATATATATTAGGGATCGACCGGAACTCCAAAAAACCGGAACCGGAACCGGAACTGGCTTTAAAAAACCGGAACCGGAACCGGAACCAGCTCTTTAACACTACAAAAATCGAAAATTTTTTCTGACGTTTTGGACAATTTTTCGCTTTTTTGTAGCTACTACAACATTGTAATAGCTTTCTAAAATTGTATTTTGTATATTATTTCAATGCACGAATACGAAACTTGCACTTTATTCTGAGAATTTCGTCTTATTATATAGTTAAACTTTTTGTAATTACAATAAATTTAAAACATTAATTATATATACACGGTATGAATAAATTATGAACATATTCTCTATATATGTTTATGATTATTCGAGCACATGCTCGACAAAAGGTTTTATTTTATCTACTTTATTAAATCGAATTTCGATGATTGACTTAATCGAATGCAATGTGACTTCCAAAGGATATTTACTGGCAGGCAAATAAAAATTAATTTCTTAGTTAAACTGAATATTAAATTAATTGAAATATTCAGTTTAACTATAAGATTATAAGATATAACTATAAGATTTGGCTGTATCTGGCTATGAATTTAGATAGCATCAGCTTCGAAAATTGGACTTGTTTGGAATATCAAGTTTTAAACTTTGGGTGACCTGAACTAGTAATTAATAACTAAATAATTACTTTACGTATTATTAGAGTTTTCTGAGTATAAGGTAAATCTTTGCACTTTTCTGCAGATCTTCTGTCGCTGATAGCAATATATAACCTTTTACCATTAAACATATAAGAACAGTAAAGTATTTTTCACAAGTTTCAAAAAAATTGAATTAAACTTAAATTCTTCTAGCGGCATTTCTCTTTTTTGGGTAGCTTCATCTGCATTTTCAAATTTATATAATGACTTTTTTCTAATAATTAAAAACCCTTCTATTTGTTCCATCCATAATCTTTTTAATATATATTTTTGTTACCTCCGCACTATATTTATATACAAAACAAACAGCGAAAAGCTTATTGCCTACTATTTAAACAATAGTTGAGCTAAAACTGACATCTAATTATGTAACAGTGCACTAATCTTTGAAATAGCATAGGTTAGGTTTACGCCAAGGCTTCAATATATTCCAATTTAGCAAAATTAATAATTTTACAAGTATCTATCAAAAAGCTAATAGCAATCAAATCGGCGGGTTTGTGCTCTATTTTGAATTTCTAAATTATATTTAAGTGCGTAATATTTTGATCATATACGTAATTAATATTCATAGTAATAAATTAACGATAAGGTACTAGATAATTATTAATAAATCTAAACATTCCAAGTTAAGTATATAATGCAATAGCGCCGCAGGCAAAATTTTTTGAGAAAATAATATTCTGCTTACAAGGGATTCGCGATTTTTTTCAAAACGTTGAAAGAAATTTTACAAAATTTCTGAAAATTTTAATAAAATTTCACTTTTGATAATACGCTAAAATTGGTTCCGGTTCGCGGTACGTTTTCAAAAAACCGGAACCGGAACCGGAACCAAAAGTACCGGAACCGGTCGATCCCTAAATATATATATATATATATATATATATATATATATATATACGTCTGGGTTTACTCTACAGGGGGAGGGGGGGGGACGGGTACCCCACCCATAAACGCCCGTCCCTCCCAAAAATCGCCCCCCACCCAAGAAAAGTGGGCCTCCCTTTTGGTACCAACTTCTGCTCTGAAAAAATCGCTCAGAAGGCCAAGGCTTAGCCGGAGATTTTTTTATTCAATTTCTGCTTATTTAAACACTAAATCCGCTTATTTTTTGGCGATTACTATAAAAATAGAGCAATTTTTAGCAGGGCTTTCCAAAAATTTTGAAAACGTTTCGCACACACCCCCACCCCAAAAAAAGACTTGCCCGCAAGCCACCCCCCACAAAAAATTCCCAAAAGGAAGCCCCAGTGCCAATACGTACAACATATTGTACGTACGTACAGTTCCAAAAAACTACAACCTTTCCGTAAAAGTAGACGCTGGTAAAATTCAGCCCAGCTAGCTTCCAAAGTCCAATGAATTTTAATTTCACGTAAATTCACTATTTTTTCTGAAACAATTACTAGTTCAGGTCACCCAAAGTTTAAAACTTGATATTCCAAACAAGTCCAATTTTCGAAGCTGATGCTATCTAAATTCATAGCCAGATACAGCCAAATCTTATAGTTATATCTTATAATCTTATAGTTAAACTGAATATTTCAATTAATTTAATATTCAGTTTAACTAAGAAATTAATTTTTATTTGCCTGCCAGTAAATATCCTTTGGAAGTCACATTGCATTCGATTAAGTCAATCATCGAAATTCGATTTAATAAAGTAGATAAAATAAAACCTTTTGTCGAGCATGTGCTCGAATAATCATAAACATATATAGAGAATATGTTCATAATTTATTCATACCGTGTATATATAATTAATGTTTTAAATTTATTGTAATTACAAAAAGTTTAACTATATAATAAGACGAAATTCTCAGAATAAAGTGCAAGTTTCGTATTCGTGCATTGAAATAATATACAAAATACAATTTTAGAAAGCTATTACAATGTTGTAGTAGCTACAAAAAAGCGAAAAATTGTCCAAAACGTCAGAAAAAATTTTCGATTTTTGTAGTGTTAAACTGAGAGTCCGGGTCCGGTTCCGGTTTTTTAAAGCCAGTTCCGGTTCCGGTTCCGGTTTTTTGGAGTTCCGGTCGATCCCTAATATATATATATATATATATATATATATATATATATATACATAGATAGACGTTTTGTGTTTTCAGTTGACCCACAGCTAATCAGTGAACTGTCGGGATTGGTGATCTCCCCCCAGTCCGAACCGTCAAAAGTCATCCCACCCAATCCGGCTGACAACATTTCATCTCCACCATCACGCATCAACGATCAGCCACCAAAACCACCTCTACCCTGCCCTACCGATGTGGCTCCCCCGACGAGTGTGGCTCAGATCCAGCGGAAACCATCTGCCCCGCTCTCACATCCGCAGCCACCCGCCTCCACAACCTCCTCGGCTGGAGGTTCTGTGGTGGTCTATTCGCCCACGCCAGGGTAAATAATTTTTCTGGAGTATATTTTTCTTGTTTTACAGTGCATTTTTTGTTACTGTGGGCTTACTGTTACAGTATGATGGCTCCTTTTAATTGTAGATTTAAGACTGTGCAGGGTACTTTAGTGATTTTTTCAGGGACTTCCCGGGCCGGGGGGAGAGATTGTTTGCAAAAATGAGCTAAAAAATTGGTATTTTTGGCGTACACGTAGAAAGGCAAAAAGTTCTCGAAAATGCCATGATTTAAGCTAAAAATAGCCATTTTTACGAAAAGGTAATTTTTTGAAAATTCGCCTATTTTTGGCAAAAATTTGGGCCCCCAAAAAATCCCGGGGGGAAGCAAAAATCGGGGGGGGCCATTTCGGGGGGTAGGCATTTTGTGGGGGGAAGGTCAATTTGGAGGGCGGTAAAAAATACCCTGACTGTGTAGCCAAGTGGGGACCAATGCAACCATGGCTGTCAGTAACGTTAGTCGTGTGTTACTTAGGTTTATAAAATTTTCCCAAAGAGTTTTTAAAAATATTAGTCAGTAGGAAAGCTAGGATTTAAAAAATTTTCAAGATTCTTGACAACTTGAGTAGGTAGTATTATTTTAATGTTTCTGATTTCAAAGGACCTTTTTTTCAGGAAAGGGTAGAGTAGAGGAGAGGAGAGTAAAAATGAACTGTTTTAACTCGCTTTAGCTCCACTCACAAGCTTGACATTTCCTCTGTTAACTCTTTCATGAAAAGGATCCAGTTGATTTTAACTCTTACTCTACCCTTTCTTGAAAAGGCCCAAAGTTTGTGGCCTGGAGGACAGACTGTATTTTCATTTTCGGGATTTTTCTCTCTTTCTTCAGATGCTCTGAGGGTTCCGGGCCCGGCACTTCGCTCTGCGCCAAGCACGAGAAATTGCAAAGACAACAGTCTCCGGCCAACCCACCCTCACTGCAGTCCTGTTGTGCAACTGAACAGCAATCACAGCAACAGCAGCAAGATTCTACCAGCAGTGAAATGATGCAGGTACACTACAAAACAATTTGCGGTTTGAATCCTGATTAGCTGATAAAAATTGACAAGAGGGATGAGAAAAGTATAAAGCACGTTTTATTTATAAATTAAAAGATTGATTATGTCAACTGCAACAGTGATTTCATTTTTGATAATCCGTTTGTAAGTTTTTTGCAGTAATTGCTGTATGCTTTTGAGACATTTTGTAAATCGAATTTTGAGCCGGAGTGGTGAGTAGGTTGGAAGTTTTCCGTTAATAAAGAAATCATACCAGGTGTAATGTCTGAGGGAGTTAAATTATGATAGTTATTCTAGTGATGTGCGCTTGAGCTCCGGAGCGGAGCTCCGATTTTCGGTGCTCCGGAGCGGGATTCTGCCCCGGATCCGGAACTCCGGGTACCCGGAGCAGGGATTTTCAAGCTTTGATGCCTGTCTGTTGCTCAGAACTTGGGTACTAATGAAATTTTTGAAGAGTTTTCAGGATTTCTAACGGTGCGTAAGAACAATGAATGTTTTATTTTTAATAATTTTTCTATTGTCTCAAGACAGCTGTATGATTCGTTTTCTGTAGACAATTTTTCCAACTTGTCCAGATGATAAAAGTGGAAATTTAAATATATGTAATTCTAAGCTACGACCTCTAAAAATTGTTTCAATACAACGTTTTTAGTCAATTGCCATTAATTAATCCATTAATCCATCAATTATTCCTTTTTCCGATGAAATCTAAACTTTCAATGTCTACAAATCTTTGCTTTCATCTCACACATGTTTTCTAATATTTTTCAAACGTAATTTCTCCTTGCTCAAATTTATTTTATGATTACATACTTTTTAATAGTTAAACAGTGCATAAAAGCAAATCTGGTCCAAGTTTGTTAAATTTGCAATAATTTTTCATGGATTCAAAAATTTAATTTTTGACGAAATGCTCGAAACGAATTTTATAGAGTCCTAATCTATGAAATTTAAACTTAGCAAATCTTGAAAAAGTGAGAAATTAGAACTAAACGGCAGTAAACTAACATTGGCTTTTATGTAAACGCAACATAATGCATAATGAAACAGCCACGAGTTCTGTGAGAAGTTGTCGAAGTCTGAACTCATTTCAGATCAAAAATACAGGCTAGCAAATAGAACAAATGTGTATAGCAAAAGAATCAGATTCTGAACATACAAATGCGAAGCGCTATATAGTAAACAGTGAGTAGACGTGCTTTTCATTGCAAAAATAATTTGCTTAGCTTAAAATAAAATTTTTACTACAATTTTAGCCTTCACAAACAGTCGGAGCTCCGGTGCTCCGACAGCCCGCTCCGGCCAGAGCTCCTGAACGGGCAATTTGCTCAGCGTACATCACTACAGTTCTAACTTGTTACAATGTGTGTCGTGCCAGCTTGAAGAATGAAGATTATTTTCCACCGACTTTTGATGAATATCAGTCTACTGCAAACAACAAAGTGTATATATACTATTCAGATCAATTTTCATTTCATCTGAATTTTCAGTAATTAGGTTGTTTTTTCAGTCGCTTTTCAGTTTTTAAGACTATTTTTGTGTTTTTCTTCTCCTCCGTACAGGTTCTCCGTTCCACGATCGTCATACCCTACTCGGACCTGGCCACAGCCACGCAGCAGTTTGCGCCCGAAACGGTTGTAGGCCGCGGTGGCTACGGGGTGGTCCACCGAGGCCTCTGGAAGTTCACTCAGGTGGCCATCAAGCGGATGACGACGGCTCGGTCGGCCAAGGACCGCCTGAAACAGTCCCTGGTGGAGATGCGGATGTTGGCCGTCTTCCGGCATGAGTCGATCCTCCCGTTGTACGGCTATTCGCTGGACGGGCCGGAGCCCTGTCTGGTCTATCAGTTTATGCCCAATGGCTCGTTGGATGACCGCCTAAGGTGCAGGGTAAGTGCGGCTTTCCCCGCCCACACCCCTGTTGTTTGTTTCCTAAAATCGCAAGGTATTTGTTGGAGCTAGTATTTTGGGAGGGAGGTTTTGTTTAAAAAAGATTTCTTCTGGATTTAGCGGATGTTACTCATTTTGCACTGAAATCGGAATTTGACATTATGACTATCTTTAACGGACTGCAATAATAAAGCTATTATATACACAGTATACATAGAGTTACTAGTTTACTAGAGTAGTTCATACTCTTATCATCTATCTATTGTGAACTGAACTTTTGGAAGTTAATGCAACTTTGATATTTAGGCATATCTATACATACTTCATACTTTTTTAAATTTTGTCACTAGACTATATTTCTGTTTCATTTAAAGGTTATCACTAATCTCTGCTCTTACCTCCTTTTTGCAGCGTCAAACGCCCCCACTCAACTGGGCCCAGCGTCTCTGCATTGCCCAGGGCTCGGCCCGCGGGGTCAACTTTCTGCACACCTGTGCCCCAGCCCCCCTGATTCATGGAGACATCAAGAGTGCCAACATTCTCCTAGACGAGTGGATGCAGCCGCGAATCGGGGACTTCGGACTGGCTCGAAAGGGCGCCCTAGAGATGCCCGGTGATGCCCCGGCCGTGGTCGCTTCCCACCTGAAAGGGACCCTGGCCTATCTGCCCCCCGAATTTGTCCGACAGAAACTCCTGTCCTCAAAACTGGATATCTACAGTTTTGGTGTGGTGAGTCTCTTTATTTATTTGTTCCTTTATTTATTTTCTTTATTTTCGTGAGGGTACTCTTTCTGACTTTGTGATTTTGCAAAATTCTATGCTGTTGGCTGTTGGCAGCAGCTTCAGTTGCAAAAAACTACGTCGGACTTAGCCGAAGGATGTTATGCTTTGGTAATGGGCTAGGATGCTAGGAATACATTTTTGGACCGGATTTGCTGAATCATATTGTTATATTTGAATTATTTTTGTAAGAATTTGTAAAAAGTTCACAATTTGAGAAATAGCCTATCGGCGCTCCATTTAGAAGAATATGCATATATTTTCTTGAGGAGGGGCAGCCGTGCACGTGAGGATTATGGTAACTTTTAGCAGGTTTCCAAACATGGTCCCCCCGCTTGAGATGCGGGCGGGGTCTCCAAAATATTTCAAGTTAGAAAAGAGTCACCTGCAGACTATCGAAATTTGTTGACAGAAGCCTGTCGTGGTGTCCATTCATTCCCCAAATTGGTACATATTTCGGAGATTGCGAGTCATCTTTTCAACTCCCCAGACCTTCAAGTTTTGGGGGAAACATCTGCGTATTCTTGGTCGAGCACCGTTACGAAATACAATGAAGAAATCACCAAGTGCCTAACTCTTCTTCTAAATACAACTATGATCGGTTTTTATTAGGGCGGACGAAGTAGTAGTCCAATGCTTCGACGGATTCGTGAAATTTGATCATTTGGAGTGGTGGGAAGAGCTAAATTTCACTTTTGCTAATTCCCACAACAGTTCTTTGAGCACTTGTCGTTGTTTTGTTTTATTCGGTCTCTGTTCTACATGCTTGTTTTCTACGTGCCACTTATTACATACTTACTGATTTTTATTTTTGCAGGTCCTATTGGAGATTGGTAGCGGGGAAAAGGCCTACTCAGATCAGCGGACCACCCACCGGTTTCTGGTGGATCACATCCAAACCCTTCTAACGGAGGGCGTTGCCTGTCTGGCCGATCCAAAAGGCGGCCTCCCGGACAGTCTGCTGGGTGATAAACTGATTTCCCTGGGCCTAGAGTGTACCAAAACGGACCCGGTTGAAAGGCCGACGGCTGAACTGCTTTGTGAACAATTGTTGAAGCTCAAAACGTCGGGTTCTTGAATTGGGTTTTTGTTGGGGGGTTGAATTGTAGCGCTTCTACCAGGGGCTGGTGGACCATGAAGAAGAAACCAGGGACAAGCCCAAGACAGGAGGCGTCAGGCACCATTGTACCCACGAAACCATGACCTAGAAGAGAGAAGGGAAAAGGGAGGTTCATCTTTTCACTCACCATTGAAAGTAAGTAATTGGCCCAGCCGGGTTTCGAACCACGGCCCTTCTGACTCCGGCAGACATGCTAACCAACTACACCACAGGGCCATCAGCTGAACTCATTAGAGGCTTATCAATGCTTTCCTATACCTGCTTCCCTTACAGAATTATTAAACTGGGGGAGCAGTCAAACTAAAATTTTCGGTTGCAAAAAGTTGATTTATGTCATTTTGTTGTCTTACTGTGCTGCATGATCTGTTTGCTTTCTTTGTCTTTTGTTAGATGTTTGTTATGTGTAACATACTGAAACTATTTTTGAGACTTAAAGCTTTGTTTTGGAAAACTGGAAATTTGATGGTTATTTTTCAGTTTAGATTATTATCTATGTCAGATTATGAGCTGTGATATCATGTTTTCGATATGAATACTTATATTTGTCTATTAAGAGTGTTTTAATTTTTTTAATTGTACATTAACAGTAAGCCATATTTTTGCAGTCGGTTAGTATTTGTCACTGAAGCACTGAGCTGGAAATGAGGTTTGAGATCTGATTTAGGTTGTGAGCACGTCTTTTGCTATGAGTTTTGAGGTGGGCTGTCTTGCTCCAAATGATGTCAATGTAGCTACGTTAATTTGCTATGTCTTGGCTATCTACACTAATTGAGTACGTCACTGTTTATAGGGGAAGCCTACAGCCAGCGTTCTATGGTTGCTGCATAACAATACAGCACGATAGCAGCACCGCACCGCGCTGCAGCAACGCTCATGGTGTTCAGCGACCCCGTTATACCTCATATGAATTCGTCCGTATGGCCTATAACACGTATTTAGGGCTTTTCTTGACTGTTTCCTAGAGTTGGGATTTATATCGGCCAAAGCTAATCCCGGCCAGATAACGAAAATCGCCCTCGATATTCCATAGTACCCAACCCAAATTCTTGTGTAACGGTCCGCTTGTCTCTAGCTTGTTTCCTGGGCGCTGGTACAAAATAGGCCTTTTCGGCCTAAGTAGCCGTGATGCGTGAGTCCACCTTTCGCCGGTCGGGCGTAAACTATAAAAAAAGGTTCACTTTCGTGGTATTATACGTTCAGAAAAAACAAACTTCACCTGCTGAAAATGGCCCGATCGTTCAATCATTAAGTCAGAAAATTGAATTTCTCCAGGCGTGACTTACACGGAAAAAAACGGACCTAACTTGTCGGATGCGAAAATTTTCTCTAAGTTTGTAAATTTTGACCAAAACATTTTTGTGAATGGTTCTGAGATTCGGTTCCACTAGAACCGGTTGGAGCATGGAAGGATTATTAGAACCGGTAAGATTTGGAACCGTCCTGTTTTGTTTCACGCTTAAAAATTGGACTTGAACTAATTTTTTGGAAAAGTTTTAAATTTTGCAAAAGCTGGATTTTGTTGGTGCCATTGAGAGTTGCCATTCATATTGTCTTTTTCATACTAGTGACTGAAATTGAAAACAAAAACATTCTGTGCGGTTTGAGCAGAAAAAGGTAAAGTGACCCCTGGAGAGAACTCCAACCTACAGCGAGACATACGGTGCCGGTGCTTATCTCTGGATTCTCAGCCCGAAGCCAGGAGTGACAACTCCAAATATTGACTACATCCAGTTATTTTTTGAAACGCTATAACTTTAGCAGTGTTGGGAGTTGCAAAAGAGCTTTGCTTGGTCGTTCAAAAAGCTTGAAAATCTGTACATTAACATGAGCTTACGAAACTAGCAAAATTGGAAAGAAAATAGCAAAACAATTTCCGACATGCTGACATCTGACAAACTGAATATAGACCAAAAATTTTTGAACATCGATTTCTCAAAACTGTAGAATCGGCCAAAAATTTCTTTTTGCGCCACGATATGAAGGACGTATGGGCTGAGGGTCGTTTTTTTTTTTTTGGATTTGGCTCAGCAGGTCTTAACGGTCGAGAAAATCGGCCAAATCCACAGTAACACGAAATTTCGCAACTTCGCATTAAGTTTTCTTGCTACTCGATACGTTTTAGCCAAAACCAAGAAAAACGTCCCTCCGCAGAAGTGCGAATTTCGATTCTACCGAAAATCTCCGGAATCCGTCGAGTAGTTTTTGAGGAATCGATGTTCGAAACAAAATAATCGCCGTTTTGCCAAAATGGTTTTTCGGCCAAATCTCTAGCTGAAAGCAATAAAGTCCGGCTAATAGGCATTCATAAAATGTGCATTTGGACGATGTATCGAATGAGTATGACCAAGAGTGCATAATTGCACTATATATAAGAAGAGTAAGCCACCAGAGGGCTCCTCTTTTTGGCATTGCGTAACGGTGCTCCGACCACAATACGCGAATGTTCCCCCGTTTGGTGGGGGGGGTAGCTCTCTTCGACAAGCATACCCCCTCCGTTTGGTGGGGGTAGCAGAACAGAGGTCCCCGTTTGGTGGGGGGTAGCCAACAGCCAATCAGATTGCAGAGATCCCCTCCCCGTTTGGTGGGGGGTATAGCAGAGGATTACGGTAGTTTTTGTTCTATTTGAAAAGGGTCCCCGTTTGGTGGGGGGGTATGCAAAGGGGTCCCCGTTTGGTGGGGGGTCGACATGCACCCCCTCCCCGTTTGGTGGGGGTAGGCAAAGAGGTCCCGTTTGGGGGGGTCGCCAACAGCCAATCAGATTCAATTTTAGCCTGACTTGGCGACCCTCCCCCAAACGGGGACCCCCTTCTGCCCCCCCCCCACCAAACGGGGACCCCTTTTGCATACCCCCCCACCAAACGGGGACCCTTTTTGCATACCCCCCACCAAACGGGGAGGGGGTATGCATGTCGACCCCACCAAACGGGGAAACATTCGCGTATTGTGGTCGGAGCACCGTTACGCAATGCCAAGAAGAGAAGCCTCTCGTGGCTTACTCTTCTTCTATATATAGTGCAATTATGCACTCTTGGTATAACTAAGCCAATTTTGTCCTAAACATGTGGCAGTAATTTTGAAAAAACTGATTTCCTCGAAAATGGCCATTTTTTGACTCTAAAAGCAGTTTTTTGCTTATACTGACTTAACCACTGGAGATAGCTCAAAAGGTTGTAAGATCAAGAATGTTCATTTTCGAGTCCTCTTTCCAGCCATACCAACCAATCCCGTGTTTTGTCTACCTGCTGGGAGCTTAAGGCCAAAAACCAAAACTTTCTTATCTTTTGGCCTAAGAATACGGGACTGGTCCTAAAATGTTAAAGAGCACGGAAATAGGTTTTTTGGTAAGTTTTAGCCCTTTGCGTAAAGATTAAAGCCGTAGGAGCCAAAAATACCCGAAAGGATACCAGCACCTTAAATGTCACATCTACACTGATTTAGACTGTTAGAGAATGAGCTTGTTTCTAACAGTAGCTTTATGCAACAAAATTTCTAAGGGCCTTTTCGCGCACCGAGTTAAACGAGTTAAAAGAGCTAAAATTAACTCAATCCTTTTGCCCGCACAGGGTTAAAGGAGTTAAACAGTTCATTTAACTCGCCTGCAGGATTAAACGAGTTAAAAGTTTTAACTCTACTCTTTAACTCGCGCGCGAAAAGGCCTAACACTGTTAAATATTAGTCTGACAGTCTAACAGTCTAACAGCTAACACTGTTAGTTTTTATGCAACAGGGCCTGAAGGTGAAACAAACTTCCCGCTTTCCCTTTCAGGTGATCGAGACACTATTCAGCTTTCGCTAAAGCTGAACGCTGGTATTAAGGTGGTGGTAGGTATCCTTTTGTGCAGTGCTTTTGTGGTGATTTTTTTGAAACGGTATAACTTTCGCAATTTGGGAGTTGGAAAAAGCTTTATACATCATTTAAAGCTTATAATCTGTACATTCACAGGAGCTTATGAAACTAACAAAAATTAGCAAAAAATTAGCAAAAATTTTTTAACAACGGCAAAAAATTTTGAACAAAATTTCGTTTTGTGCCACGACATGAATGACATGTGGCATGTGGGCCGAGGGACATTTATTCGGATTTGCCGGAACAGGTCTTAACGCTCGTAAAATCCGCCAAATGTGGGTTGATGCAAAATTTCGCAACTTTACATTGCATTTTATGGCAAGCGAAGATATTTTAGCTCAAACCATAAAAAATGTCCCTCCGCAATAGTGCAATTTTTATGCTGCCAAAACTCACGCGAATCCATTGGATAGTTTTTCAGAAATTGATGCTCAAAACAACAATCGCCATTTTGCCAAAATAGTTTTTATGCAAATTCTCCAGCTTCTTAAAGCAACCAACTCCAACTAATACGCATCGATCAAATGTGCAATCAGACTGTGTAGCGATCGAGTATAAGTAAACTGTCGGCACGATTTGGCAGGTATATAGAATAAACTGATTTCATCGAAAATGGCTATATTTTGACCCTAAAGTCGTCTTTGGCGTATTCTGACTTAACTCCAAGGTTGTGTATACAAAAATGTTCATTTTTGTGCAGCCTTTTAAGCAAAAGCAACCGGTGTATCGACTAACTACTGCGAGTATAATGCCTAAAACCTTTTTCCCTAAGAATGCGTGACTGGCCCTGGAATGTTAAGGAGCACCAAAATAATATATTTTACAGTTTCATACACTTTCGTAAAGAATTGGAGCTCAAATTTATACAAAAGAAAACCACTGCCTTAAACGGAATTTGATGTGTCATTTCGGTATTTGTCTACCAGTTATATCATATGTTTTTAATTGCTAAATTGCTGCTGTGAAAGTGGTCATGGGTATGACAATGTTGGCCTAGATCACCAAAGATTGTGGGTTCACCAAAGATTGTGGGTTATTATTACTTTTAGCAATTATTGCTTTCAATTAGCGCACATTTAATCACGTTATCACTGTTAACGTTGAACTTAAGCGCAAATATGTACAGCTTCCACCAGCTTTAGATACAAGCAAGAGTACATAATAACTAGCAAAGTGGCGAGAATGGGTTGCCGCGGCATTTCCCTTTGGGGTGACGGATTTTCCAGACGTATACATCTGTTCTTTGCCCATGTATGCAATTTCATGCAACAACAATTGAACAAAATAGTAATGTGACTGTATATGGAACTAGAAAGAAACACAGCTCAAATTTATCGAAAAGGAAGTTTTCTCATTCTCAAGTATTAGAAAGATGACTAGAGGTTTTTACCTATTTGACAGACTACATTAGCACAAAATATTGAAATTAACGATATATCCTACCACATATTCTGAGATGTTTTAGTAACAGATGCTAATGTAGTCCGGCCAGAACCCCGTCAGCGAAATCCGAACATACCACGAGAAGGTGAGTTGACTTGATTCGCAAAGTTTCTTACGAACCCTTATGCGACCACGGTGTGTGGCCAGGAGTGTATGGAAATCTGCACCTACCAGATAACCACGAACTCCCTCCGTTCTCCTTTACAGTTTTTACATATACAGTCACATTACCATTACACAGTTACAGAAAGAATACAATATTTCAGGTAGATTAGATGTCTATTCATGCTGTATATTTCAGCACTTTCTCGCCTTCATATTAAATTTTCTCAAATCTTTTCAAGTACTTACGTATCAAGTCACCTCCACTGGATCAGTAAGGGATGGACACTGGTACAATTTAA
>JASAND010016235.1:0-12644 GCA_030248195.1 Trissonchulus latispiculum
ATTTATTTAATCTAATTCATTCCTTCCCTGAACAAAAGGATCCTAAAAATCTGGGTTTTCTCCTTTTCTAGGAGGGGTGTTAGGTACACCGCCTCCTCTCCCCTGGTCCTCATGCACACTTAGTTAGGTCTTTCTTAGTTAGGTTCTTTTATCTTAGTTAGGTCCTACACACGCACTTTTCAGGTTCTTGCACTGGCCTTTGGGCCCTACGTATGTATTTTACCACTACCTAAGCACATCAATCATGCTCTCACTTAAGTTGCCCTTTTGGCATTTTTGTAGTTTTTTTTCCTTGTATGCACTGCTGGTACTCAAAGTTCGGGGGTGTGGGTATACACACCTGCCTCTTTCACCCGGGGTGGCGGTCTATGCTAACCCTCCCTGCCCTCTGATAGTGGGGGATCCCCGCTATTAACCATGGTTTCCTTACCCCTGCACCTTTCCCATTGGCTAAGAAAGGGGGGTACCCTTGTGCGCCAATGGGTAGAGCACGGTAATGTATGTTGTTTTGTTTTTGTTTAGGCTTAATTTGCGATTGCGCTTATTTTGCTACGATTTATTGGTTATTACTCGTGACAACTACTACTACTAGGGTGACCCGTTCACAGACTAAAGCTCTGAAGGCAGCAACGTGTGCCCATCTGCCTGATGTGGCTAACAGTCCGTCAGCGTCTGGAGCTCAGGCGGCCCCAGAAGAGTCTGAGGTACCCCAACCTCAGGCCGACGAGCCTATGCCTCTAGCTCAGGCGCCTGGTGCAGGTGACCAGCCAGCAGTCTCGGAGTCGAGCGCTGAGCGAGCTATAGCAGGCGCCGACAAGGAACAACCTACAACCGAGCCTATGGAGGAGGAGTCTCCTTCTACGGCTGATACGTCTGCATTACAGATAGATGAGTCCGTTGCTGGCTCAGCGGGTGAAGCTGATACCAGTGATACCACGGTTGAGGTCGAACCGACGCCACCGGTGCCACCACGGTTAGTGGTTCCACCTAGGGTGGTTGGCGCTATTGACCCATTCCAACGCGCTCGCTATGACGAATTGGCTGAGCACTTGCAACAGTATACGGAACAGTTGCGCCGACGTCTGGCCCAAGGCACAGAAAACTTGGATGATGAGTTCTCTGCTGCGGCCTACGCGTTGGGCCATGCTTTGCAGACGACCCCAGACGACGTCTCCACCCCTTTGCCCACCTACCAGGGCATTGTTGACAATCCCGACGTGACCATAATTACTTCTTTTACTGAATTCCTGCAGCGATTCCCGGATATCCTGACCATGATATCCGCAGCACGGATTGTGGCTTTGGACGTGGAAGGAGGGAATGGTATGCAATTCCTTCAACCACAGCAGGCCACGGTGACCACCCTGCAGTTCACGGGTCCTGTGAACCGTGCAGAGGGGGCGCCTCGCCCGCATACCTACGTCATTGTGGTTAGCTACATCCTAGCCCATTTGACTGACTATTTCCCTTTTCTACAGCTGCTAGTTATGCTGTTTGACTCCAACAGGTCCACCTATTTTGCTTGTGTGGACGCACCGGCAGATGCTCGCCGGTTGGCAGAGGCGTTCGGGATTCGCAACCTGGAAAATAGGTTGATCGAAGTCCGCGAACTATGGAATTTGGTTTGGAATCTATGGGGTCGTGGGGATACGACCGTGATGCCCAAACCAATTGAGACTAAACGAGGCACCGACGGCTTCGTTAAGCAGCATACTGGCGCTAAGCTGGCAACTATTGCGAAGCGCTTTAAGCTGCCAGACCCTAAAGAGGCTCGGTGCTGTGAGCACGGGTTTCCAACTATTCCACACGATCAAGACATAATTTATGCAGCGGCCGATGTTATCACAGTGGCCGAAGTTGTCCAAATCCTGACAGCTGTTCTTACAGCTGCCGAGGTGGAACTAGTAGCGGTCCTGTCCACCATTGCGATCACGTTTGGTCCCTCGGTTGTAGAGGAGATCAATCGGTGTCGCCTTAGGGGCATGGGTCCTCACCGGTTAGGTGAAACGTGCACCGCCCTGAAAGGCGAGCTGGGCGGGTATCAAGCCGCGGGCCAAGAATATGCTCGCAATCGCATTGCACAGATATTGGAATCACAACCGGATACTCCAATTCGCCAGTCACCCCTCTGGTCATTTGACCCACGACTGGGTGAACACGCCAACCCGGCACATGGGTTGCGAGATGCTATCTATAGGCCATTAGTCGATTTTATTCGGCAATGGTACCTGTGGCGTTTTCCACGAATCCCGCCCACGAACGTGGACTGGAATAGTGCTCGTGCCGCTTATGCCGGTTGGGTGCACCCGTTGGCTCCCGGATATCAGGGGCCTCGGCAAGCATCACCGCGGCAACGTCAGGACACGGAGAAACCTGAGCCTACTGGTTGGGACCTCACAGATGAGGAGTCCCTTGAAGAAGGAGAAGAACCAGAGATTCAGGTCATACCTGGGCAGACTTTTTCTCGGACGGGGGGTGGAAATCCGGTGCGTTTTCCTCAAAATGGGTACTGTATGTTTTGGTGCGTAATTTGAGACCACAAGCTTTTATTTGAAAAGAAAAATAACACTGTGGATAGTCGATTGTCTACTTACAGTACGCTGTGGTCATTCCATTATTTAACCTAATGTCAGGGTATTTTTAGGCATTTTTTCGGGGGGGGGGAAGCTTCCCGGGGGTAGTGTTTGAGGCCGGCCGGCCTAGGCCAGCCGCCGCCTACCGGTGAGGCCGGCCGGCCGCCGGCTCTGATGCAATTGCAAATCAACAGTCAGAAATTTACAATTTAGAGCAACTAAGTTTAAAATGAACTCCAAATTTGGTTTTTGTCTGGTTCGTGTAATCAGTGCACACTTCCAACTACATTTTTCTAATATAACACCCGAAAAACAATATCTTAGCAGTCTTTATAGCTACAATGTAAACTGCTCCAGGCCGGTAGCCGGCCGACCTACGGGCTACGGGCCGGCCGGTCAAACCCCGGCCGGCCTCAAACAATACACGGGGGGGGAAGAAACTTCGAGAGGAAGATTTTTTGTAAAAATGAGTATTTTTGGTCTATTTTGCACGTAGAGGCATTAAAAGTTCCCAAAAATACCAGGATTTAAGTTAAAATTAGCCATTTCAACGAAACAATCTCTGGCGAAGCTGGAAAATTTTTGAAAATTTGCCTGTTTTGGCAAAACTTTGGGCCCTCAAAAAATCCCGGGGGCGATTACGGGGGGAAGGCATTTTTGGGGGGAAGGTCAATTTCGAGGGGGACCCGCCCCCCCCTGTAAAAATACCCTGTAATCTTATGTAAACTAAGCATTAAACGCATGAAAGTAACTACGGGGGTCCGGGGGGCGGAGCCCCCTAGAAGTTGAAGAATTTTTGCAGGTAAGACTCCTCCCAGGAATTAATTTAGAACATTTCCGCGACCAATTACTGAGGTATGTAAAGTATGGCCAATTTTTGGAATATCGTATGTTCGCCTATTTGCTCGTTATATTCGCTTATAGCGAATATGGTATATATTGTCAATTGTTTAATGGCTAAATCTGCAAGACTAGCAGGCTTCTGCTACATCTGCCTTTACTCTAATAAAATATTAGCTTGTCAGCTGTCGTAGCAGTCAACAATGAGTAAGAATACAGACAGGCGGTATCTGGAGGCGTAGCTCCCAGTAGAAAACTTTTAAAAATATGAGGTTTGAAACAATTTTTCCAGCAACTTTTGCACAATGTCTCTTCTTGTTGAGGTTGAAGCTTAAATCTAACTGTGTCAGGCTTGCGTCAGGGCAATTTTTATTTGCGTCGCACAAAAACAATTGCTATATACGTCACGGACCCCCTGACGTAATAACATGATTGAAAACCATGGAAACACAGCGATGGTCTGAGGGCGGCAGCCCACAGCTAAAAGCTAAAGCTTTTTAAAAGATGAAAGACTTGAAACCTTTTTTCCAGAGCACCTTAACTTTTCTACCTTTTTCTTGTGTATTTTGTTGTGTAAATTTGTTTTTCATTGTGCAAACTAATTTTTTCGTGAAAATAATCAATGTTTGACATAAAAGCCCTAAAGTCCAAATCTGGTGCGTAGATTACCGAAAACGGGTGCACCGGAATGCCAAATTCGGAGCGTTACAGGCCGAATCTGGTGCGTCGGTAAGCCAAATTCGGTGCGTCACTGGCCGAATCTGGTGCGTCAAATTCGGTGCGTCACTGGCCGCATCTGGTGCGTCGGTAAGCCAAATTCGTTGCGTCAGAGGACGAATCCGGTGCGTCGGTAAGCCAAATTCGGTGCGTCAGAGGACGGATTCGGTGCGTCGGTAAGCCAAGTTCGGTGAGTCAGAGGACGAATCCGGTGCGTCGGTAAGGCTATTTCGGTGCGTCAGAGGACGAATCCGGTGCGTCGGTAAGGCTATTTCGGTGCGTCAGAGGCCGAATCCGGTGCGTCGGTAAGCCAAATTCGATGCGTCAGAGGCCGAATCCGGTGCGTCGGTAGGCCAAATTCGCTGCGTCAGAGGACGAATCCGGTGCGTCGGTAAGCCAAATTCGATGCGTCAGAGGCCAAATCCGGTGCGTCGGTAAGCCAAATTCGATGCGTCAGAGGCCGAATCCGGTGTTTCGGTAGGCCAAATTCGCTGCGTCAGAGGACGAATCCGGTGCGTCGGTAAGCCAAATTCGATGCGTCAGAGGCCGAATCCGGTGCGTCGGTAAGCCAAATTCGATGCGTCAGAGGACGAATTCGGTGCGTCGGTAAGCCAAGTTCGGTGCGTCAGAGGACGAATCCGGTGCGTCGGTAAGGCTATTTCGGTGCGTCAGAGGACGAATCCGGTGCGTCGGTAAGGCTATTTCGGTGCGTCAGAGGCCGAATCCGGTGCGTCGGTAAGCCAAATTCGATGCGTCAGAGGCCGAATCCGGCGCGTCGGTAGGCCAAATTCGCTGCGTCAGAGGCCGAATCCGGCGCGTCGGTAGGCCAAATTCGATGCGTCAGAGGCCGAATCCGGTGCGTCGGTAAGCCAAATTCGATGCGTCAGAGGCTAAATCCGGTGCGTCGGTAAGCCAAATTCGATGCGTCAGAGGCCGAATCCGGTGTTTCGGTAGGCCAAATTCGCTGCGTCAGAGGACGAATCCGGTGCGTCGGTAAGCCAAATTCGATGCGTCAGAGGCCGAATCCGGTGCGTCGGTAAGCCAAATTCGATGCGTCAGAGGACGAATTCGGTGCGTCGGTAAGCCAAGTTCGGTGCGTCAGAGGACGAATCCGGTGCGTCGGTAAGGCTATTTCGGTGCGTCAGAGGACGAATCCGGTGCGTCGGTAAGGCTATTTCGGTGCGTCGGTAAGGCTATTTCGATGCGTCAGAGGCCGAATCCGGCGCGTCGGTAGGCCAAATTCGCTGCGTCAGAGGACGAATCCGGTGCGTCGGTAAGCCAAATTCGATGCGTCAGAGGCTAAATCCGGTGCGTCGGTAAGCCAAATTCGATGCGTCAGAGGCCGAATCCGGTGCGTCGGTAGGCCAAATTCGCTGCGTCAGAGTACGAATCCGGTGCGTTGGTAAGCCAAATTCGATGCGTCAGAGGCCGAATCCGGTGCGTCGGTAAGCCAAATTCGATGCGTCAGAGGACGAATTCGGTGCGTCGGTAAGCCAAGTTCGGTGCGTCAGAGGACGAATCCGGTGCGTCGATAAGGCTATTTCGGTGCGTCAGAGGACGAATCCGGTGCGTCGGTAAGGCAATTTCGGTGCGTCAGAGGCCGAATCCGGTGCGTCGGTAAGCCAAATTCGGTGCGTCAGAGGACGAATCCGGTGCGTCGGTAAGCCAAATTCGGTGCGTCAGAGGACGAATCCGGTGCGTCGGTAAGCCAAATTCGGTGCGTCAGTGACCACATCCGGTGCGCAGATAGGTCAAATCAGTTGCGTGCTTGCATACTAACAAATTTGGTGTGTAGACAAGTAAAAACTGTGTGGAGATTGAAGAAACTAATTTGTGGCAACAGATGGGTAAATAAGTTAAATTTTGCTTCGCGTCCAAATCTTCAGAAAATCATGTAGGTATCATTTTGGTGCGTCAATTCTTCCATGAAATCATATAGGTATCATTTCGGTGCGTATGTGGGACCTGGGGTGGCCACCCCCCGTCCACCCCCCCATTGCCCAGGTGTGATTCAGGTTCTAATCCCTCAGGCTGCGGACACGGAGCAGGCGCCCGCAGCGCCGCCAGCACAGCAGCAGCCACCTGCTGCACCTACCCCAAAGGAAGTGGCGCAGGCACAGTTTGCGGCCGGTTCAGGGTCTGGACCTGGCTCTAGTACACAACAGCAACAACCACAGAGACCTCCATCGCTGGCTGCAAATTCACCGGGTATGGTGTTTACAAGTGCCAAGTACTCTCGCAAGCATAAACCAGCTAGCGGTACGAGTGGTAGAGGCCGGGGTACTTCCCCACGCGGTGGAGCTCCTCGTCGTCAGAGTGCACCACCTAAACCGGCGCCGAAACCTACGGCGGCTGCGCCTAAGCCGGCACAGGCTTCTGCGCCAAAGCCAGTCCTGCCTACGACTCGGCCAACCATTAAGTCTTGGATGGACCCATCGGAGCTGCTGGTGTCCGCCCCTGACCCAGCGCCATCCGGAGCGGGTGTGTCGCAACAGGAGCTTCCGCCTCCACCACCACCTAAATCGCCGACGCCTGCTAAGCGTACGGCATCTCAAGCAAGTGCGGCGTCAGAACCTTCGACGTCATCGGTGGTCACAGTACCTGTCAAACTATGGATGCCTCCACCTAAGAAGGAGGATGACCAACAGCCTGGTCCATCCTCACGACCTCCGACGGGTTTGTCGCAGGAGGCCGCTGCTGCTGCTATAGGCCAAGCAGTTGAAGCTGTAGTTGGTCAGCAGCCAAGTCTAGCTTCGCTAGTCTTCCCTACTTTCCCCGACCCTAAACAGTATAATATCCCACCCCCAGCACCACCGGTCATCCAACTGGACCAGGTGGCACTGCCGACGCATGCGGAGCTGCAGCGTCTGGGCTTAAACACCTCGGTATATGAGGGCGTGCCCGATATTGCTTTACCTATGCTGGAGCAGTTTTTGCGCTTCTTGCTCCACCCTGAAGTGGCCGGTTATGCAGGTCCATCCCGGCATAGATTTGTTCCTGCTGCTATGTACTACCAGGAACCAGTATTATTACCTGCCGAAATGCAACAAGAAGGGCAACCCAGACGGTATGTCCGGGAAAACCATGTCCAGGTTATGGACACGGCACATGCCTGGGACCCTCTCCAACAGGGTGATGCGGTGCGTATCTATGTGGTAGGCCCTGCCTTAGATCGGGCAGCTGCTGGTTTTGACCCGACGGCTTATCTCGAGTCGATCCGACAGTTTGGTCCCGTTCATTGGCAGGTCCTAACCGAGCTAACACCTGGCTTACCCTGGTGGGCACAGGTTATGTTCTGGAAAGACGCACAAGGTAGCGTCCAGATGCATCCATTGCATGTAATCGTGTCAGTTAATGCGCTGGTACCCGGTGATGAGTATTTCAGCCGCCTGTTGACCTAGACCCCCAGATGCGGGAATCAGCCCGGCGCTTACAGTCGGACATGATGGTTTTCCGACGAGACCCTGGCCCTCATCTACTGGCTCGGGGCCTGTTATGGATGGTACCCCGGTATGGCGGGTTAAGCTTTCCGGTGTCGGCCAGCCACATAGTCGGAAATAGACTTACGGCGGCCATCCGGTCTTTCCCTGCTATACCCGTGAGCCAACAGCAGGGTAGTTGGGCACCTGTATATCGCCCATTGACGGTCCGGCCTGCTTCTCCTGCGACCGGCCCTTTCCCGGTTCTTCCGGGAGCACCTCGTTTTGGGTCTATACAAGGTGTAGACCTGAGGCGGACTACTTCCTCGTCCTCATCACGGGACACGTCTCTCTCACGCACGACCCCACAACCGGAGGTTGTCTTGGAGCCAATGGACACGTTGGCCCAGGCACCCTCGGGACCGGTTGTAGGAGCTGGTGCCCGTTCTGGCCCGTTTCAGGCTGGGGCTGCGGCATATACGGCTCCACAACGTCCACCTCAACCGGGTACAGGTTTTGGTACGTTGCCTCCACGGCCTACGGGGCAGCCACAGCCACGCCCATATCAGTCGCCTGCTTCTGCCCTGTGGCAGCATGCGCGACTTACAGCCCAGTACCGTCAGGCGGGACCATCCACGCAGCGAACGGAGCCTAGTTCGCTCGATGCACCATCTGCTGGGCCAGCACAGGGTGCAGTCCCAGGTGATAAGAGGCGGCATAGCCTCTCCACTGACCGTACTGGCTATCCACCAAAGGAGGAGCCGAAGCCCTTGACTGGGGCACGTACATCTCGGTCTCGCACTCGGTCCAAGAAGAAGCGAAAAGCGGCAGCTATGGCAGCCGTCCCTACAGTCCCGGTGAATGGGGACCAGGTGCGCGCCTTGGAAGAAGCCCGGACTGCGGCTAACTTCCCGTCATTCCGCGAGCTACTCTATGAACAATACGTCTTAGCAAAGGAAAATCAGACCGGGATTTTCGCTTTGCAGGGTAGCATGGACGCGCAATACCCGCGCTTTACTCTGTCCGTGCCCTTGCCGGACGAGGTAGCAGGCGTCCCGGTACAAAGGGAGCCCTGCGTCTATTACAAGAACTTCTGGAATGAATGGATCTGTAGCGAAATTCCGGCTATTCCGGGTAGGAATACCCCTCACCCAGCCTTGACTGCCACCCGTAAGGTTATTGCGGATTGGTTCACCCCACTGAGTGAACGGGCGGTCACGGTTACCTTAATGGACATTGCACAGATCCGTGCTTTGCTCCAGCAGAAGTTCCCACAGTGGGCTCCATATGTCCGGATTGAGGACAATGAGCCTTCACCGGACGGTGATAAACCGCTTGCGCGTGGGCCAAGAACCTGTTCGGCTACATGGCATTTCATTGCCATTAATAAGCCGCCCACGGAGGACTCGGAACCTTATTTGTTCATTACCGAGTACGCCTCCACTCGTGAGTTGGCCCATGCTCAAGTGATGGGACGCATCCTTCCGGAGCTCACCCCCTATGACCACCTTTTCTCCCGTCCTGGCTATAGGGCGTATAAGGACGTTTATTACGCCGCTGCTGACACGATCAACAGAGGTGAGGCGGTCCGATGTGCGTATGCTAACTGGTACCAGCCTGGACTCGACGGGATAGTCGACGTCTCCGAAACGGACTTTGTCTTCCCCTATAAGGGAGAAGGCTTTGAGGTCTCTTTCATGCACCCCGTACCGGGTGGACTCACCCTACGGCAGCATGGGACCCTGCGGTTCCCGGACCCGGAACATGGGTACCAATTCCGCAAGGCGCATTATTATAAGAGATCTGACGTCAAGCGTTATATTAACCATCATGGCAACACTCCCGGTCGCGTCCTAAAGGTGGAAGTCACCAGACGCCTACGTGACCCCCCGGACTCGCCATGGCATAATGGCTGGAAGGCAGGTCACAACGTCCGGACTTTGTACCGCGTGCTTTGGGACTATTTCTATCAGTCACCAGCACTGCGTGCTTTTCTATTGGATAACATCCTATGCCTGTTTGCGGAGGCAACTGGCGAGGAGTTCTGGGGCTTTAAACCCGCTATGCCCTCGTTCCAAGGGCTGCCTCCCGCATCGCTGGCGCAGGTTCCGCCCCAGCAGTACCCTGACTTGTATTCACTGCAAAAGATCTTTCAGGGTCATAGTATCGCGGGTAACCTGTGGACGGAGTTGCTCCTATGGTTCACCCAAGGTGGTCCGCAAGATTTCTTCGCGGACTGGAAGACTAAGACTCGTCTAAGTCCACAGGAGCATGCGGACTTCCTGGAGGTGATCCGGATGCGCATGGAGAATGCCGTCCATCATTACCAGACGGACGGGTTATGTCCGCCTTTCTTCGGCATTGTAGACCCGCCGAAGCGCATGAGAGCGGCGGGATTGCGCCTCCCGGTCAATAAACCAGGCGTATACATTGAAGGCCTGGAACCTCCCGGCCAGAAGAACAACACGTACTGCCCTTGCGCTGGGCCTCTGCTGTACGACCCGGTGCATTAAGAGAAGGCCCAACAGCGGCTGTCTCTGGATAAGCACAGCCCCGTCTTCAACGAATACTAGGCATGGCGAAGCCTAGTACTCTCCCCTCCCGCCCGGAGATGGGTTGGGCCTGCCCGGTGATGGGTAGGATAAAGGTCCAGAACGGTGATGTTTTGTTGACCAGCTGGCTCCTTCCTATGGTAAAAATCTACGACGGATGAACCTCATAGCCTCAACATCGGCGTTGACGACTCACCAGTACCTCAATGAAGAAGCAACGGTGGATGTTGCCCCAATCATTGGTTGGTACCTACCAGTCCCCAACAACTCTATCCTTCCCTCCTGATCCTCAGATCCATGACTGCGCTATTATGACTCTACTTATGATCCTCTACTATGATTCTCAATTACGACTTACCTCAAATTGGACCTTATATTGCTCAATTTTGCCTTTCTCTACTGTGACTGCCATTCTTTAACTGTGATCTACCTCCCCGATTAGTGACTATATTCCATTCCCAGAAGAAAGAAGACACCGAAGAACAAGATTGGAGACGATAGAGACGTTAGGTGTCAGTATGTATATTATGTATGAAACTGGTATTTGTTTTTAGTCATTTTTAGTCATAATATGTTGCTTTAATCATTCCTACCAAAGTTTTATCTTTTATCTCAAAACGATCTAATTTTAATTACTTATCTTTTAAAACGATCTCTTTAACTACTAAAATTTTACCTTTCTACGCATTCTTATCTAAACTCTAGATTCCTTATTTTAATTCTAACATTTTAAATAGATTTAATTCTTATCTAACCTTTTAAATAGAGTAAATTCTACCTAACCAAGTCCTCCTAAAAAGTCTAGCCATAACTATGCGGGTGATTTTTCTTGTGTCTTATGTATATATATACTATGTACCCTGTATTTGTTTTTGTGTTGTTTCGTGCTTTGTGAAAATTTCCTAAAAAGTAACCAAAAATCTAACCTAAAACTTAACCAAAATTTTCTAGTTGTTCCAAATTTCTTGCTACTTGTTCAGTGAGGCGTCCGGGGATGGACGAAAAGGTCCCTACTTAATTCCCTTTAGTACGGTCACCACACCTTAACTTAAAATTCTACTTTTGGGGGCGCAAACGGTAGTTGTCCCAACGACTCCTGCCCCTAAAATTACGCTTACCAAACTGGAGGGGTCGGCGGCATATGCCTCCCTACCATCTGATAGTCGTGTAGCCATGGGCACTGTACCGGCATCGTAGTCTCTTCGTGAGTCTGCGCCCACCATCGAGGTGATTCGATGTCGTGAGGCGAGCGCTCCCCTGTCTCAGGGTGATCTCGCTATGCCGCGCAATGGCACCCTATCCGGTTCTTTCAAATTATAAAACTTTTTCGCTATAGTTCCAGCCGATTGCATAGCTGACGGTCCTCCGGCGCTCCACCCGTGGTTGACCTAAGTCCAAGCGCCTTGTAGCTGGATCCGGGGATGGTTCCATACCTGCATTGCCTCACAAAGTTTTCGTTTCTATTCACATTTCTACTACTAGTTTTCACTACTTATTTCTCTTTGGTATTTTTCTATTTTCTTGTTATACGTATGGCCGTACCCTCATTTCTAGCTTCTTTAAAATTTCTTTCCGGTTTCAAAATTGAGCTTTTCTGCCGGTTCCCTTGCAGGAGCTCGGGCGGTAAGCCCTGGGGACATGTACAGTAGGGCGGTGATGCCCTACTGTCATATTTCATTATTATTTAAAAAGATCCCTTATCCAAAATTAACTCCAACTTATGCATCTTGTTTTTATTGAAATTGCCCCGATAGCCCACAATTTGTATCTGAAATAATATAATTGTGTGTGTTTTTGCAAAGATACATCATGCATATCCATAGCAACGCCCAAAATTCTATTTCAAAACTCTGTCAAAATTTGATTGGCTGGGCAAGTCACGTGTGATCGCGTGATTGCACGTTCTCTCATTATTTCAAAAAGCCCAGTCAGTCTTAGTTTTGCGCTTGACTTGAACGGTCGGTTGTTTTCGAGCTTTTTGGTCTTAAATTATATGCCATTTTTCGTTTTCTTTACCGCAATTTTGGGGTCCCCTAGTGTCTTGAACGTCGGGCTAGACAAGTAAAGACCACCCACTCTGGTGATAGGTTGGGTGGGGGACACCCAACTTTCTACTATCGGGGCTTTCAAGTATTCTATATATATTGGTAATTTAGTTTATGATCTGTCTGCTGCTATTTCTGTAAATCACTGGCCGTTGGAAAATTCCTGTATTCAGTAAGTCTGCGTCCGTTTCTATTGTATTCCCCCCTCCAGTTCTAAATTAAATATTGTAATACGGCCACTTGGCCCAGTGTATTTTAGCTAAGTTTAGTTGTTTAGTTCGGTAAGTAGGGATTTTAGGGCTCAGATTAGGGGTCTTTTAGTGGGGTTGAGACTAAGTTTCACGCATATTTGGTGTTTCTTAATTGGCGAGGCTTGTCGAGGTTGGCCTGGAACTATCTCCAGTCCAGGTTGCGTATCCAGCTGTAAGTGCACCCCCCCCCTAAAGGTCTTTGGTCGCTCATCTATCTATTCCTTGGGGCCAAAACTTTACACAGGCG
>JASAND010016236.1:0-14904 GCA_030248195.1 Trissonchulus latispiculum
CGTTATAATAGTTCGACTGAGATACAAAATTAAATCAAATAATATAACAAATAAAATTTCTTGAAAAACCAGAAATTTTGTAATGATCAATTATAGTCACTATTGTATTCAATTGACTATTTCGCCTTTGAGGAATCTTAATAAAAATTCTTAAATAAATGCTAACTTTCTTAAAAATTTCTGTCTTAAATGCTAATCTTTGTTGTGCTTCTAATATTTTATGTTTGTTTCTAATAAATAAATTAAAATATTGGGAATTTTAAATGCGAGCTCAAATCATTAAATTGGGTAAAGGTAATTAAAATTAATTTTAAGTTAATTTTAGAAATTTCATTGAATTAAATTGAAATTATATAATAGTTTCATTTTCAATATAATATAACTTATTAAATATAATTTAATTGAAACTAATATAAATTTTCCTGTTTAACTTGAATTTTGTAAACTTTTCTTGAAACTTTTTTCCGAAAGAAAGATTTCACCATTGGCTTGTGTCGGTGTGGTTGAGCTCTGAGATTAAAATTTCGACAATTTCAATTATTTTTTAATTTTTTACTTAGAAATAAAACATGAGATATCAGAAAGCTAGGTAATAAGATTAGAAATTAGCACTGATTGAAGCTAAATTCTTTAATTTAATGTTTTCTTAAAGGTGGAAACCTAATGTGATTAGAAGTTTTGATTTAATTGAACTTAAATTTTTTATTAGCCTTTGTCCAATATCCAAAGCATTGATTGCTGCATATGATTATAAATCTATGATATAAAGAATAACTTTTAATTAATATGACCATGTACCTTTTCCTGCTTTGGGCTCTGACATAAAATTGTCAACGATTTAATTTATGCATTTTTAGTTAGAAATAAAATCATAAAATATTAGAAACCTTAGAAAGACTAGAAGCAGGCAATAAAGAATTTTTCTTTTAAGATTTACAAGATGCTAAATAAGCAGTTGAATAAAACAATGATTTTAGAAAATCATTGAAATCTAGAAAATTTTATTCGTACACGTCTATTTAATGCGAAATAATCAATTGAATACAATAATGACTATAATTAATCATTACAAAATTTCTGGTTTTTCAAGAAATTTTATTTGTAATTTGATTTAATTTTGTATCTCAGTCGAACTATTATAATGAATAATTATTTTGGCGGATCCTGCTGATCATACTGCATCTTCAAAGCATTATTAAAATTAGTTGATACAATTATGAACCAAATTTAAATTAAGAACTGAAATCACCATTATTTCTTGCATTGATCTTCAGGTGTGGGGTGTAGTGAAGATATGAATGAATTATGTACGTATCAATTTATATCAGTATTATATAAGTAACGACAAACTTCAGGCATGCAAAATATATTTTATCCATCTACATTTATGCCAGAATGGCTAAATGCGCCTTATGAAATGCTGCGCGTAGGCGCTGTGCACTTTCCAATGCGCGTAGCAGATGTGCACTTTCTAAATACGCGGCCGTGCCAGGGCCTGAAGATTTTAGGTACGTCCGGGCCGGCCCGGGCCGAAAAAATCGGCCCTGATCTCATCTCTAGTTTCTACTAACTCATGGCTGCTGTTCGTGGCCCTTCGCTTATTGAAATTACTACTGTGTGTAACTCTTGTATTGTGTACCATAGTTGGCGATCTTTATTTTATAAGGTGTGCTCATACCGAAGTAGATGCATTTTGCAGAAACCCTTATTTTATAAGGTGTGGTCATACCGAAGTAGATGCATTTTGGAAAAGTCAAAAATCTGTAAGGTGCGCACATACCGAATAATCACCGTGAAAAGATCCAAACTTTCAGATCTTTTGATCGCAAGCTAGTAAACAGCAAATTGTTGTTATTAAGTTTTGTTCTGACGTATGACGGAGCACAGAACCAATTTTTTGGAGATTCATCCAATTTTAGTTTGATATTTAATCGCCAACACAAAAAAGAATAAAACTAGGCTCATCGTACACATATACGAACAGAATATTAATGATATAAATAATATTGTCGAATTAGGACTACAAGATTACGTATGTAAAAAAACCTGCAATTTGATCGATGGTTATTTCCCAAATAAACCCATATACTGGACCAAGACACACACAAACTACTTATAAACTTAATACAGTTCTTCCATGCAACTTTGAAAGTATACAGTTATAGAAAGACACCAGCCAAAAATGTGAAGGCAATACGACAGCGCAAAATACTGAAACATACGTTGAGTTAATCTAACACAAAGGTCTGTGCAAAACTAAGCCTCTATTTTCCTCTACACAAAATAGGGTAGCAGACTTTAACACAAACTCAGGCAAAATGGGGCAAGGGGGAGACTTAGTGAAAAGAATTAAAATTATCGATTTAGACTAAGCCTGGCTTAACAAAACACGCTTGACTAGGGGGCCCTTACTTTATCAGCCCTATGCGCGTTTGCATGTGCGTGTGTAATCTACGTATATGTGTGTCAGAAAAGCCAAGGCCTTCAATAAAGTCCCTTTCTGCTAGGACTAAGTCAAAGGTTTGTGGAGCTAAGCGGATTAGTTCAAGGCTCTCACAATTCTGGCTCCTTTGGTTGGCTCGTCTCTAGTCTAATGAAAAGCTGCAGTAGCTATAGATAAGACAGTGTTAAAGCACATAAAGGGAGCATATATATCCACAGAATTGCACTAACTCGCACGCAGACCGCTTGCAATTAGGGTAGTCTACACTAACTGGTTAGCGCAAGGAAACAACCATGTAGCCTTTCAGTTTAACTGGACTTTATCTCGTTTCAGTTGTTAATTTATCCTGTTTCTGTTATTGGTGATTTGTCTTAAAATTGCTGTTTTTGAGTGATTCTTTCCTTATGCCAGAGGATCTTGTCTAGTTTGCAAACGCATGTACCTACAAAAACAAAATTTCAAATTTCTTTGACATCAATATGGTCATATGTTGCTTCAGAAAATTTAAAGATTAGAAAACTATGTAAGTTTCATTTTCTAGGATTGGGCAAAAGGGAGTAAAAATTTTGTCACCAGTTTTGCTCAAATGTTGGTTTGAGCGGCTGTCCGCTGGTGGTATCTAAAACCAGGAACAGGAACAAGAACCGTGGCCTAATCAAAGTTTGGGATGACTTCGTACGACAGCAGAGAAAACTGCCTTACAAAATGCATATCACTATGTAACAGTCGTAAACTAGTCTTTACTCTGGTAATAAGTATAGATTAACACAAACAAGAACTGGGAGTGCACATTTTGCCATAGTACATAAGTTTTTGTCATTCCAAATTCCATTATGACTTTATCTGTTTCAAGCTAGAGTTCTTGCTCATGGACTGTGATACAGTGACTGCCTGCGCTGACAGCAAAGAATCTGTGAAAAAGCCGACGTCAGCTCTCGGGACTTTTCCGTCGACTGACATTCCTTGGATGGAAAAAGCTTCACCGTCTTAGAGAACTGGGCATGACTTGGACTGTTGGGATTTCGATTTAGGGTAATGTAGTGACCGCAGGGCAACAGGAGCAGAGTTTCGACCCTGGTGAACCACTGCTTGCATTTGGGACAGGCCGGCTTGGCGCTGTTCAGTCTGTGAATCAGAACTGAATTGGATTCCTCTGTCGCCGGATTTCCGGTGGCGGACCGGAAGGATCGCAAATCTCGTAAACTTCGAGTCACGGGTTTGGGTTTCAGTGCTGAAACAGAGAAAATACGTGATTGCAAACCGAAATGGGACCAATAAACTCCAACTCCAATAGACTCTAGGATATAAGCTTCTGAAGTGGTATTCTTTTTGAAGAAGTCAGTTTTCACCAATAATCAACTGGTTGATTACGTGAAACAAGCTATTGTTTTATGGATCCATCCTTATCAAAATGAAGGCTTTAAATTTTTCAATTTCTTTTCGTCTGGCATTTTCATATCAAATTACAGAAGAAGCACAATTTTTCAGATCTTTTGGTGACTGGAGATGTACTGAAAGTGGCCATCTCTAGGAAACTTTAGCAAAACTACACACAATTGGTCTTGTCAGGTATGAAACAAGTATATATTGGAACTAAGTAACCTCTATTGGAGGAAGAAATTAGATGTGCTGTCTACTGTCAATATGTCAAATAATATAATAAAATCAACCCTCCAGAAGTTCTTACACATGCACAAATTCGCTGATTCCATATTATCATCCTTGAAATCTTTGTTCAATTTTGACTTAAACGAGACTGCTTTGCCCAAGCTTTTGATCGCAGAACCAACGGAACCAAGATGGCTTTGCAATCTTTGGCTGAAGAAAGTTATTTAACAAATTACCAAATAAATTTCCAACAAACCCTAAGCTTTATTTTTTCATTTCTTTCTACCCAATGTTGGTCACCAACCAGAAATACATATGTTGGAGGGGTAGCGGTAAAACGTGCGCAGGCTGATTTTATAGATAGATCTATCTCTAAGTTCCACTCTACTCTTTTCAAGAAAGGGTAGAGTAGAGTTAAAATTTCCTCGAACCTTTTCGAGAAAGAGTTAAAACGAGGAAGCCAAGCTTGATTTCGGTTAAATGATTTAATATAGTTAGTTTTAACTCTACTCAGTTCTACTCTACCCTTTCACGAAAAGGCCCTAAGACTAAGTATATGCCATGTATAAGCATATGCTAAGAAATCATTCTGTGTGTGGTCTCCAATGTGATCAGCGACGGGGTCTGTATTCATTCCCTCCAGACTGTCATCTTCGCAATAAGTCAAGCACGAGTTGACAGTGTCTCACCTTCGTAATTTTAGCAAAATAAAAATTCACAGAGAAATTGACAGGAAAATGTTGAAAAGAAAACTAAACTGAACATCTGAGGAGGACTAACTGTCTGCATGATACGGCTTTAATTAATGAAAGTGATTGACTTTGATTACGATAACTAATCGACCCAACTAATCAAGTTCTCTCAACAGCTGCAAATTTAAATTATTTAAATTTATATTATTTCAAATGAAGTAAATTGGATTACTTTTTGGACTCATGAATTGAGGGCTGTTTGGTTGAGGCTGAGGAGTCGCCGGAGCTGAGTGGGTGGTAGTGCATGTTCGGGGAAGCGTCTGAGGTACTCTCTGAGGAGCTGTCGGTGGAAGTGGTACACCGAAGGACGATCGGTCTGGTTAAGTCGGAGCTGAAACGATCAACGCTCACCACGCCGGCCTGTTTTCGACACAAACTGAACATTTATACTGTCACCTGGTGGCGGATCAAATATCAGAATAGGCTCAGATTTTTTTGTTTAACCTGTTTTTCTGGCACTACCATGACACTAATACAGTTTTAGAATACTAGCGGTTTGAGGAGGCAGTTTCGGTGCCATTTTTAGTTTTAATACTTTTAATAGATGTTTTTTAATTCCAATGCTGATGGGGGCTGAGATTACACATTTCACATTGACTCTCACGAGCAATTCTGTTTTGAGTGAAAAGCTGCTAATCGAAAAGAAATCCTTGTGGTTTATAATTGGTTCCTTGGATACACCACATAGTGGTAGCAATGTATGCTCAGAATTTAATGGACTAAAGCTGTACACGGATACACGTATCTAGATCTTCCGCACCGCAGTAGGACCTGCTAATCACACACACACACACATCATCAACTCTGCATTCATATGTCGACTGTTCAACTGGCTCAGTATATGTATTACTAATCCGCATTCCGCTCCCTCTCTCTCTGAAGCTATATAAAGCGTAAGGTTAAAGTGACCCCTGGAGAGAATTCCAACCTACAGAAGGTTATAGGGTGCGGGTGCTTATCTCCGGAATCACAGCCCAAGGCCAGGAGCGACAACTCTAACGTGGACAACATCTGTGGAAGAGGGGCAGCACTAGGCTAGCACTAACACACCAGGCATTACGCCAGAACACAGACTACCTTTCCACCGCAGTGGTACCCATTTACCGACCAGTTAAGCTTAGACATGTGGGTTGGCTGCAGCCCACGGTGAAGCGCTATGTGCTTAGTCCCTTGCTCCAGGGGATCTGTGAAAGAATTATGGCAGAGGGGGTTCGAACCTAGGACCGTAAGATCACAGCTTAACGCCTTACCACTCGGCGATCACAGCACATCTCTGTAGCTTGCACTCAGCTACATATACGCACTCAATTCATATGGGAAATAAGAGAGTCAGATGGATGTATAATGTTTTTCGGAGCATCGTTCATGTGCTAACCGTACGTTCCCGAAGATGCTAATTCATAATTAACAAGTTTACGTTTAATTTAACAAAATCACAGCTGATAATATTGTAGTATTTCTTGAACAGTGTTCAGCAATTCAGATAATTCTCCATCGACAGTTATGGACTGGCATCGATTTCCGTGCAAGACACCGATGTACCCGTTTCCGTGCCGTACTGAGTACCATAGTCTTTAAAGTGGTTGTTTCCTGGTCGCAGCACGAATAAAAAAATCAAACTTCGTCATCAATTGGTTGAACACTCAGCTCTCGCAGCCATCTGATTTCACCCTAGAATTAACATATAACTAAGCTAAGTGATGCATTACTTAATTAATTAACTAATTAATTAATTACTTAATCAGTCGGAATGGTCAACCTAAAGTTCGCACCACTTCTGGATGTAAATTCTAAAGACTCAACTGATCTCATGTTTTCCTCACAATAACTATTTTTAACAAAAAGCACGCATAGCTAATAAGATCTGTAATATCCAATATTCAATTTGGTTTTCGTGCATACGTTACAACCATGTTAGAGCCGACTATAATCCTTATGAAGAAGATTTGAGCAAATCGATCTCTACGGTCTACAGGTATGTACCTCAAGTTTCCAGTTATTTTCCCGCAGTAGGAGGACGTCGTGTCGCAGAGTCTCCGCTTCCGTTCGGAGTCGTCTCAGTTCCGAGTCCTTGAGTCGCACCTCTGTTTCCAGTCTTTCCAACTCTGACCTATACTTCAGCTCAAAATCTCTCTAAAATGTAGGAAGAACCGAATACAACTTTGTAGGTAAGATGTAGACCTTTCAAATGCTCCAATTGCTGCATAAAGGCAAAGAACGAACCAAACTAACATGTGTTACTACAGCATCTACGACCCGAAAAATTCGGCTCCGCCCTTTCTTTTAATGAAATACCTGATCGAGTGGGAATCAAACTGACCCAAACGTCGATAAAAACTCAAAACACAGATTTATGGAGGATATATGTGCAATTGATAAATAACGATTGTCAACCTAAGACTGGGACAGAACCGCAACACACTGACCAGTATTTTGCCTTAAGGAACGGTGTTAGCTTACTGCCATCTGGGCGAACTCTGGGCGAAGTTTGGGGCAGACGAATTCGCCGAGGACCTTCTCCAGACTCAGACTGGGCTGGAGGACGGGTCTGGCGGAGGCGGCGACGGATTTGCTCCGCCCTGCGGGGACGGGGCTGGGCAACTCTGGGAGGACAGACTCTGTGGTGGAGGATTTGGAGAGACTGAAGTTGCTCTGACTCGTCGTCGGATGGAGACAGGGCATCAGGGGCGTATCCACGGAGCTGCTCCGACGAGTTGGAATCGTCTGCCGTCTGAAACAGGAAAAACTCACAACTAATATATTTATATATATATATATGAGTCGATTTCTGGGATGCTCGCAGATAGAACGGACAACCTCAAAAAATCGATCTTCTTCTTACTATGCCAGTTGATTTGGATTAGTAGGCATAGTTAAACCTGCAAATATCTGGTTGTTTTGATGAGCGGTTAATGAGTAAGGTTCATTTTTGTGATTTTGCCATGGCGGCTAAATGGCTAATTTTACTTCTTGGCTTTGTTCCACTGTATTGAAAGATATATACGTGGTAGGGTGCTACTTTTGGCCCTCAAATTGTTCATAGAGCTCTACTATGGCTATGCAACAGACGTTCTCCTTCAGCTGTCATCTAGTTTTCGAAAACAGTAGCTTTTAGGTCACTGATCCCACCCGTCGAGAGTAGTGCGAAGTAAGTTTATTCGAGCTAGAGAACTTATTACTGCGAGGCGGGTCGCAATTTTGTAATATATCATTTTTAGGATCCTTAACAAATTTGCTCGACAAAAATGAGCCAAATCCGAGACCCAGTTTTGAGATATAGCTCTTCAAAGTTCGAAAAATCGCCGATTTTGGGCCAAAACGCGCCTTATAGCCAAGTTTGGGCCGCCATAAATACCGACTAATGTGAAAAGATAGTGAGTTAAGACTGCTAGCAGATAAACTGGTACCATAGACAGTGTTTTAGATCAATTTCCGTAAATCTGAGAAATTTTATTTTTTTCGATTTTTCGGTCGCATTTTGGGTGTTGAAAAATCGAAAAAAATAAAATTTCTCAGATTTGGCTGAAATTGATCTGAAACACTGTCTATGGTACCTAGTTTATGTGTGCTAGCAGTACTAGCTCACTATCTTTTCTTATTAGTCAGTTATGGCGGCCCAAACTTGACTTATCTGCTGTTTTGGCCCAAAATCGGCGGTTTTTCGAACTTTGAAGAGCCATATCTCAAAACTGGGTCTGGGTTTACCTTGTTTGGCCAGCAGGCTTGTTATGATCCTAAAAATGATCTATTACAAAATTGCGTCCCGCCTCGCAGTAATAAGTTCTCTAGCTCGAATAAACTTACTTCGCACGTACTCTCGACGGGTGGGGTGCAGGACTTTAAAGCTACTGTTTTCGAAAATCAGATGACAGCGGAAGGAGAACGCCTGTTGCATAGCCATGGTAGAGCTCTATGAACAATCTGAGAGGGCCACAAGTAGAAACATATATATATATGTATACATGAATACAAATAGAACATAAATAATATATGGCCATATACCTATATAGCAAAATCACAAAAATGGACCTATATTTATATAACCACTTATGAAAACAAGCAGATATATGTATGTTTAACTATACCTATATATATATATATAAATATATAATAAAGTGAATCTAAATCGATTTTTATAGGTATATATCTATATATAATATACAGATATGATATAAAAAAAAAAAAAAAAAAAAAAAAAAATATATATATATATATATATATATATATATATATATATATATATATACTATATATATAATATACTATATATATATATATATATATATATATATATATATATATATATATATATATATATATATATATATATATATATATATATATATATATATATATATATATATATATAAGCCACGGCATTGGAGACTCGCCGAGCGGTCCAATCTACTAGATTAGATTCTATTAAAGTGTGCTACAGCACATGAATATGCTAACAAGTCAGACTACAAAAACAAGCTAAACTGAACGCCTGTAGCACTCTGAGCTACAAGCACCCACAAGCCTTTTATCTGTGCTTCTCATTTAAATATATTATAATGGAAGGGTGTGTAAGGAATTTTATTCCTAGGTGGAGTTAGAGTGTACCGGTGTCACGGTGTAAATCTCCCCCCCCCCGTGCAAAACTTCCCCCCGGAAGATTTGCACCGGTGCAATTCTTCCCCCCGGAAGTTTTGCACCGGTGCAAATCTTCACCCCGGGGGGGGGAAAGATTTGCACCGGCAGAATTTCATAGTTATTAACAATAATAACTACAACCGAGGTCTTGGCTAAGATGACGTCTAGAAATGCATGCAAATTTAAGGTAAATTCAAAAAGTTTTAATATTGTAATCAATTTTAAGTTTTAATGTGTCTATTATTGGTTTATTATCTTAAAATTTGGTGAGAATGCGATTGTGTGCACTTTCAATCAATCTTTAAAAAATTTTAAAAATTAAATTCTTGACTTTCAGGGGCAGACAAACAAACGGGATCCAAAAAGTTTGTCACCATTTTTGCTCAAATGTTGGTTCCAGGGGGTGTCAGAAGCGTTGAACACGAATCTGGGATTAATTTTTGTACAGCTTTTCGTTAGCTCAATCTAGCAGCTTCATCTTACAGTATATAAGCTAACGAAAAGGTGGATTGAAAAATGAATTTCTATGCATGATAAACCAAACACGTCTGGGAATGTTATGAATACAAGTGTTCCCAAATTAACTTTATTCCCCCCAAAGGGGTAGACGAGGATAATCTTCAATTGATCCTAGCCAGGTTTCAGTCATTGAACGTTATAAAATTCAAATACAAGATACAGGTTATTTCGGCTTATTGTATTTGTTGAATTTAATTTATAATTTGACACAATTTTACCTAAGTTTTATTACAATTCAATTTAATTAATTAAGACTGCCAAAACGACAGGTTTGACGACTAATTTAACTATTACTTCATCTATTAAAAACAAGTGACTGGCGAAAAATAAAACGTAGATTGTTAGAATTAATCTTAAGGTACTGGTTTCCTTTCGGGTATTTTTGACTCACACGGCTTTAATCCTTCATGTAAATAGCTGAAACTTTCTAAATAACCTATTTCCGTGCTCTTTAACAATTTGGGACCAGTCCCGCATTTTTAGTTGAAAAGATAAGAAATTTTTGGTTTTTGCCCCTATTCTCTCAGTAAGTAGTCGATACATCGAATTGGTTGTTATGGCTGGAAAGAGGACACCCAAATGAACATTTTTGCTTTTACAACCTTTGAGCTATCTCCAGTGGTTAAGTCAGTATAAGCAAAAAACAATTTTTAGGGTCAAAAAATGGCCATTTTTGAGGAAATAGGTTTTTTCAAAATTACTGCTAAATCTTATGGACAATTTTGATCCATTTATGCCCAATCGAAACACAGTCTAATTGCACATTTAATAAATGCTTATTGGCTGGAGTTCATTGCTTTAAGCTGGAGATTTGGCCGAAAACCAAAAGGTACCCCTTATCTTTCACCTAAGAATGCGGGACTGGTCCCAAATTGTTAAAGGGCACGGAAATAGGTTATTTAGAAAGTGTCAGCTGTTTACATGAAGGATTAAAGCCGTGTGAGTCAAAAATACCCGAAAGGAAACCAGTACCTTAAGATTAATTCTAACAATCTACGTTTTATTTTTCGCCAGTCACTTGTTTTTAATAGATGAAGTAATAGTTAAATTAGTCGTCAAACCTGTCGTTTTGGCAGTCTTAATTAATTAAATTGAATTGTAATAAAACTTAGGTAAAATTGTGTCAAATTATAAATTAAATTCAACAAATACAATAAGCCGAAATAACCTGTATCTTGTATTTGAATTTTATAACGTTCAATGACTGAAACCTGGCTAGGATCAATTGAAGATTATCCTCGTCTACCCCTTTGGGGGGAATAAAGTTAATTTGGGAACACTTGTATTCATAACATTCCCAGACGTGTTTGGTTTATCATGCATAGAAATTCATTTTTCAATCCACCTTTTCGTTAGCTTATATACTGTAAGATGAAGCTGCTAGATTGAGCTAACGAAAAGCTGTACTGAAATTAATCCCAGATTCGTGTTCAACGCTTTTTTTTTCTGACACCCCCTGAAAAGAACCAACATTTGAGCAAAAATGGTGACAAACTTTTTTGGATCCCGTTTGTTTGTTCGCCCTGAAAGTCAAGAATTTAATTTTTAAAATTTTTTAAAGATTGATTGAAAGTGTTCACAATCGCATTCTCACCAAATTTTAAGATAATAAACCAATAATAGACACATTAAAACTTAAAATTGATTACAATATTAAAACTTTTGAATTTCACCTTACCCGTAGGCATGCATTTCTAGACGTCATCTTAGCAACAAGACCTCGGTTGTAGTTATTATTGTTAATAACTATGAAACCTGCCGGTGCAAATCTTTCCCCCGGGGTGAAGATTTGCACTTCGGTGCAAAACTTCCGGGGGAAGAATTGCACCGGTGCAAATCTTCCGGGGGGAAGTTTTGCACGGGGGGGAGATTTACACCGTGACACCGGTACACTCTAACTCCACCTAGGAATAAAATTCCTTACACACCCTTCCATTATAATATATTTAAATGAGAAGCACAGATAAAAGGTTTTTGTGGGGTGCTTGTAGCTCAGAGTGCCAGGCGTCTTGGGCTTAGCTTGTTTTTGTAGTCTGACTTGTTAGCATATTCATGCTGTAGCACACTTTTTAATAGAATCTAATCTAGTAGATTGACCGCTCGCGAGTCTCCAATGCCGTGGCTTATATATATATATATATATATATATATATATATATATATATATATATATATATATATATAGTATATATATATATATATATATATATATATATATATATATGAGTGAATTTCTGATTGGTTCAGATCTGGAGTCGTTGTTAGCGGACATCCTTGAAAAATCGATTTTGTTCCTTAATTTTTCATTGGATTATGATCAGTAGGCATATCTAAAACCTACGTAAATATCTGCTTGTTTTCATGAGCGGCCATATGAGTGGAGGCCCATTTTTGGATTTTAGCCATGGTGCCAAATGGTGCCAATTTTATCTGACTTTGTTCCACTGTATTGAAAGACATAGACGTGACACGGTAGGTTGATTTTTGGTCCCTCAAATTGTTCATAGAGTTTTACTATGGCTGGAACAGGCGTTCTCCCGCTGTCATCATTTTCGAAAACAGTAGCTTTAAGATCACCCACCCAACCAGTCGTAGGGGGAAGTGAAGTTCATTCGAGTAGAGAATTTACTGCTGCGAAGGACGTAATTTTGTAATATCATTTTTAGATCATAATAAATCGTTGGCACAAACACAAAATCCCAGACTCTCAGTTTAGAGATATGGCTCAAAGTTCGAAAGTTGTCGATTTTGCCAAAACAGCGAATAAGTCAAGTTTGGGCCGCCATAACCGAAATGGCGCAAGATAGTGAGTATTATATTTTCAGCACAAAAACTAGGTACGTATATACCATAGACAGTGTTTTAGATCAATTTCAGGAAAATCTGAGAAATTTTATTTTTTGCGATTTTTCGGTCACATTTTGGGTGTTGAAAAATCAAAAAATAAAATTTCTCAGATTTTGCTGAAATTGGTCTAAAACACTGTCTATGGTACCTAGTTTATGTGCTGAAAATATTAGCCCATTATCTTTTCCCATTGGTCGGCTATGGCGGCCCAAACTTGATCAATCGCTGTTTTGGCCCAAAATCGGTAATTTTTGGAACTTTGAAGAGCCATATCTCAAAACTGGGTCTGGGATTTGGCTCATTTTTGGCCAACAGGTTTATTATGATCCTAAAAATGATATATTAAAATTGCGTCCCGTCTCGTAGTAATAAGCTCTCTAGCTCGAATAAACTTACTTCGCATTACGCTGGGATCAGTAATCTTAAAGCTGCAGTTTTCGGAGACTACATGACAGCTGAAGAAGAACGCCTTTTGCATAGACATAGTAGAGCTCTACGAACCATTTGAGGACCAAAAGTAGCACTGTACCACGTCTATGTCCTTCAATACAGTGGAACAAAGTCAAGAAGTAAAATTGGCCATTTATATAGCTGCCATGGCAAAATCACAAAAGGGACCTTACTCATTAACCGCTCATCAAAACAAGCTCATATTTGCAGGTTTTACTATGCCTACTAATCCTAATCAAATGGCATTGAAAGACGAAAATCGATTTTTTCAGGTTGTCCGTTCTATCTGCGAGCATCCCAGAAATCGACTCAAGTGGCTAAGTGTTAGCTATAATATATATATATATATATATATACGTATATATATATCATCACTTGTTTCCGGCTATGCCGCGGCAGCAGGAAAAAAAAAAAAGGAAAAGAGAAGGGAAAAAAAGAAGAGAAGAAAGAGGGGGGGGGACCCCTATAATATGTGTGAAAAGTGGCTGGAGACAGTGTAAAATAAGCTGCGCAGAAGCTGCGCAAAATCCTGCGCAGATTTCATGCGCAAATTGTAGAGCACATCGAGTTTAGTATGTCTGCGAAGTTTCAGCCCAGTATCACTTACCGTTAAAAAGTTGCGCCCCGGACCGGTTATGGCGGCAATGTTTTTTTTCCGGTTTCTCCTATTTGATGGTTGTATTGTACATAATGTTCGCCGCTTTCACGTGATCTGCAGCGATGGGCCATCCTAAAGGGCTATAGGGTCTAGTAGCACCCTCTAAAGAATTTAAGAATCACAACTTTTTTGCGCCGCAGCTGCGCCACAGCGCCGCAGTGGCGCCGCAAAGTCGGCTCATAGCGAAAAGTGACCATTTTTGTGGTCGTCGCTCAGGTCGAACGTTACGAGCTGGAGCTGATTTCTTTTATATTCAGAAATTACATGTGTTGAACTAACTAACGGTCCAGGTTGCGTTTCTCTCTATCACTTCCCTAGCGACCACAGTGGTCCGTCAAAGATGGCAAAAATTCGAAAAATATGACAAACCGAAATTTCTCGCTATCTCCAACTTTGAAAGCTGAAATCTTCCATACAATGGTTTTCTGGCACGGAGAATCGATTCCCGCAGTCAGATTTACCGTCAGACCCACCCATCTTGCTGGGCTGGTTCCACTTTGCCGTCGGGAGGGTCAAGTCGGAAACCGCTTCCTGGAGGTCCATAGTAGGCTTTACCCGGGCCTCTCAAAAGTTTGTCTATAGGGGTTTTCTCGGCGCGCCCAGCCCATTCCCGGTGTCCTCTTTGCCGTGGGACTCATCCATCTGGCTCGTACTGGTTCCACTTTGCCGGGTCCGGAGGGTCATGTCGGAAACCGCTTCCTGGAGGTCCATAGTAGGCTCTACCTGGCCTCTCAAAACTTTGTCCATAGGGGTTTTCTGGTGTGCCCAGCTCATTCCCGGTATCCGTTTTGCCGTCCGACGTACCTATTTTGCTGGACTGGTTCCATTTGCCGCTTGAAGGGTCAGTCGGGTGGGGGGTCAAGTGGTCGAAAATAAAAATTTTTCAAAAGTGGTCAAATTTGGTACCAAATGACAGCGCTAAGTGAGCTGAACAACTTTTGTCATAGAAACCGCATGCTCAAAGTGGCTGTAGAGTGCTGTGGTAGGGTGGG
>JASAND010016237.1:0-31652 GCA_030248195.1 Trissonchulus latispiculum
GAAATGAAATCAAATTATCATGAGGCTAATTATGAGAAATTAAAGTTAATTATCAGAAATTGAAGCTAATTGTCAGAAATTAAAGTGAAATTATTATGAGGCTAATTATTGGAAATAGAAGCTAATTATCAGAAATGAAAGCTAATTATAATAAATGGCAGCTAATTTTCACGAGGCTAATTATCAGACTTAGAAGCTAATTATCAGATATGGAAGCTAATTATCACGAGGCTAATTATCAGAATTGAAGCTAATTATCAGAAATTGAAGCTAATTATCAGAAATGAAAGCAAATTATCATGAGGCTAATTATGAGAAATTGAAGCTAATTATCAGAAATGGCAGCTAATTATTACCAGGCTAATTATGAGAAATTGAAGCTAATTATCAGAAATGGCAGCTAATTATTATGAGGCTAATTATGAGAAATTAAAGTTAATTATCAGAAATTGAAGTTAATTGTCAGAAATAGAAGCTAATTATCATGAGGCTAACTATCAGAAATTGATGATAATTATCAGAAATGAAAACAAATTATCATGAGGCTATTTATCAGAATTGAAGCTAATTATTATCGAACTAATTATCAATGCAAATTATCATGAGGCTAATTATGAGAAATTGAAGCTAATTATCAGAAATGAAAGCAAATTATCATGAGGCTAATTATGAGAAATTAAAGTTAATTATCAGAAATTGAAGTTAATTGTCAGAAATAGAAGCTAATTATCATGAGGCTAACTATCAGAAATTGATGATAATTATCAGAAATGAAAACAAATTATCATGAGGCTAATTATGAGAAATTGAAGTTAATGATCAGAAATTGAAGCTAATTATCAGAAATTAAAGCAAATTATCATGGGGCTAATTATGAGGAATTGAAGTTAGTTATCAGAAATTGAAGCTAATTATCAGAAATGAAAGCAAATTATCATGAGGCTAATTATGAGGAATTGAAGTTAGTTATCAGAAATTGAAGCTAATTATCAGAAATGAAAGCAAATTATCATGAGGCTAATTATGAGAAATTGAAGATAATTATCAGAAATTGAAGCTAATTATCACAAATAAAAGCAAATTATCATGAGGCTAATTATGAGAAATTGAAGTTAATGATCAGAAATTGAAGCTAATTATCAGAAATTAAAGCAAATTATCATGGGGCTAATTATGAGGAATTGAAGTTAGTTATCAGAAATTGAAGCTAATTATCAGAAATGAAAGCAAATTAACATGAAGCTAATTATGAGAAATTAAAGTTAATTATCAGAAATGGCAGCTAATTATTATGAGGCTAATTATGAGAAATTGAAGTTAATTATCAGAAGTGGAAGCTGATTATCATGAGGTTAATTATCAGAAATTGAAGCTCATTATCAGAATTAAAGTTAATTATTACCAGGCTAATTATGAGAAATTGAAGCTAATTATCAGAAATGGCAGCTAATTATTATGAGGCTAATTATGAGAAATTAAAGTTAATTATCAGAAATTGAAGCTAATTATCATGAGGCTATTTATCAGAAATCAAATTATCAGAAGCTAATTATGAGAAATGAGGCTAATTATGAGAAATTGAAGCTAATTATCACAAATAAAAGCAAATTATCATGAGGCTAATTATGAGAAATTGAAGTTAATGATCAGAAATTGAAGCTAATTATCAGAAATTAAAGCAAATTATCATGGGGCTAATTATGAGGAATTGAAGTTAGTTATCAGAAATTGAAGCTAATTATCAGAAATGAAAGCAAATTATCATGAGGCTAATTATGAGAAATTGAAGCTAATTATCAGAAATGGCAGCTAATTATTATGAGGCTAATTATGAGAAATTGAAGATAATTATCAGAAATTGAAGCTAATTATCATAAGTGAAGCTAATTATCATGAGGCTAATTATGAGAAATTAAAGTTAATTATCAGAAATTGAAGTTAATTGTCAGAAATAGAAGCTAATTATTATGAGGCTAATTATGAGAAATTGAAGATAATTATCAGAAATTGAAGCTAATTATCATGAGGCTATTTATCAGAATTGAAGCTAATTATTATCTAACTAATTATGAGGAATTGAAGTTAGTTATCAGAAATTGAAGCTAATTATCAGAAATAGAAGCTAATTATCATGAGGCTAATTATCAGAAATTGAAGCTAAACATCAGAAGTGAAGCTAATTATTATGAGGCTAATTATGCGTAATTGAAGTTAATAATCAAAATTGAAGCTAATTATCATGAGGCTAATTATGAGGAATTGAAGTTAGTTATCAGAAATTGAAGCTAATTATCAGAAATGAAAGCAAATTATCATGAGGCTAATTATGAGAAATTGAAGCTAATTATCAGAAATGGCAGCTAATTATTATGAGGCTAATTATGAGAAATTGAAGATAATTATCAGAAATTGAAGCTAATTATCACAAATAAAAGCAAATTATCATGAGGCTAATTATGAGAAATTGAAGTTAATGATCAGAAATTAAAGCTAATTATCATGAGGCTATTTATCAGAATTGAAGCTAATTATTATCAAACTAATTATGAGGAATTGAAGTTAGTTATCAGAAATTGAAGCTAATTATCAGAAATGAAAGCAAATTATCATGAGGCTAATTATGAGAAATTGAAGCTAATTATCAGAAATGGCAGCTAATTATTATGAGGCTAATTATGAGAAATTGAAGATAATTATCAGAAATTGAAGCTAATTATCACAAATAAAAGCAAATTATCATGAGGCTAATTATGAGAAATTGAAGTTAATGATCAGAAATTGAAGCTAATTATCAGAAATTAAAGCAAATTATCATGTAATTAAAATTGAAACTAGTTATTATGAGGCTAACTATCAGAAATTGAAGCTAATTATCAGAAATGAAAACAAATTATTGTGAGGCTAATTATGAGAAATTGAAGCTAATTATCAGAAGTGGAAGCCGATTATCATGAGGTTAATTATCAGAAATCAAAGCTCATTATCAGAATTGAAGTTAATTATTATCAGGCTAATTATGAGAAATTGAAGCTAATTATCAGAAATTGAAGCTAATTATCATAAGTGAAGCTAATTATCATGAGGCTAATTATGAGAAATTGAAGCTAATTATCATGAGGCTATTTATCAGAATTGAAGCTAATTATTATCAAACTAATTATGAGGAATTGAAGTTAGTTATCAGAAATTGAAGCTAATTATCAGAAATGAAAGCAAATTATCATGAGGCTAATTATGAGAAATTGAAGATAATTATCAGAAATTGAAGCTAATTATCATGAGGCTAATTATAAATATATTATCAGAAAGCTAATTATAATGAGGCTAATTATGAGAAATTGAAGCTAATTATACGAGGCTAATTATAAGAAAGTTAATTATCAGAAATGAAGCTAATTATCATGAGGCTAATTATGAGAAATTGAAGTTAGTGAAGCTAATTATCAGAAATGAAAGCAAATTATCATGAGGCTAATTATCAGAAATTGAAGCTGATTATCAGAAATTGAAGCTAATTATGAAGAAATTGAGGCTAATTAATTCGAAGCTAATTTTCAGAAATTGCAACAATTATCACGAGGCTAATTATCAGACATAGAAGCCAATTATCAGAAATGAAAGCTAATTATAATAAATGGAAGCTAATTATCAGGAGGCTAATTATTGGAAATGGAAGCTAAGTATCAGAAATAGAAGCTAATTATCAGAAATTAAGCCTGATTATCAGAAATTGATGCTAATTATCATGAGACTAATTATCAGTAATTAAAACTGATTATAAGAAATTGAGACTAATTATGAGAAATTGAAGCTAATTAAATACGAGGCTAACTTTAAGAAATCGCAACAATTATAATGAGGCTAATTAAGAACAATTCAAACTAGTTATAATGAGGCTAATAATGAGAAATTGAAACTAATTGTCATGAGACTAATCATCAGAAATTGAAGTTAATTATCAGAAATAGAAGCTGATTATCAGAAATAGAAGCTAATTATTAGGAATTGATGCTAATTATCATAAGGCTAATTATCAATAATTAAAACTGATGATAAGAAATTGAGGCTGATTATGAGAAATTGAAGCTAATTATTACGAGGCTAATTATAAGAAATTGCAACGAATTATAATGACGATAATTATGAACATTTGAAACTAGTTATAATGAGGCTAATAATGAGAAATTGAAGCTAATTGTCATGAGGCTAATCATCAGAAATTGAAGTTAATTATCAGAAATAGAAGCTGATTATCAGAAATTGAGGCTGATTATCAGAAATTGAAGCTAATTGTCATGAGGCTAATTATCAGAAATTGAAGTTAATAATCAGAAATAGTAGCTGATTATCAGAAATTAAGCTTGATTGTCAGAAATTGATGCTAATTGTCATGAGACTAATTATCAGTAATTAAAACTGATTATGAGAAATTGAGACTAATTATGAGAAATTGAAGCTAATTAATTATGAGGCTAATTTTAAGAAATCGCAACAATTATAATGAGGCTAATTAAGAATAATGACGCTAATTATGAACATTTGAAACTAGTTATAATGAGGCTAATAATGAGAAATTGAAGCTAATTGTCATGAGGCTAATCATCAGAAATTGAAGTTAATTATCAGAAATAGAAGCTGATTATCAGAAATTAAGCCTGATTATCAGAAATTGAAGCTAATTGTCATGAGGCTAATCATCAGAAATTGAAGTTAATAATCAGAAATAGTAGCTGATTATCAGAAATTAAGCCTGATTGTCAGAAATTGATGCTAATTGTCATGAGACTAATTATCAGTAATTAAAACTGATTATAAGAAATTGAGACTAATTATGAGAAATTGAAGCTAATTAATTATGAGGCTAATTTTAAGAAATCGCAACAATTATAATGAGGCTAATTAAGAACAATTCAAACTAGTTATAATGAGGCTAATAATGAGAAATTGAAACTAATTGTCATGAGACTAATCATCAGAAATTGAAGTTAATTATCAGAAATAGAAGCTGATTATCAGAAATAGAAGCTAATTATTAGGAATTGATGCTAATTATCATAAGGCTAATTATCAATAATTAAAACTGATGATAAGAAATTGAGGCTGATATTGTCAAAGATTGAAACTAATTATTATGAGGCTACTTGTCAACAATCGAAGCTAGCATTCACAAATTGAGCCTAATTATCAGGCATTGAGACTAATTTTCATGAGGCTAATTATCAGAAGTTGAAGCTAGTTATCACAAACTGATGCTAATCAGCATGAGGCTAATTATAAATATATGAAACTTATTATAATGAGGCTAATTATGAGAAATTGAAGCTAATACTTACGAGGCTAATTTTAAGAAATCGCAACAATTATAATGACGCTAATTATGAACATTTGAAACTAGTTATAATGAGGCTAATAATGAGAAATTGAAGCTAATTGTCATGAGGCTAATCATCAGAAATTGAAGTTAATTATCAGAAATAGAAGCTGATTATCAGAAAGTGAGACTGATTATCAGCAAGAGTACATAATAGATAAGAGTATGAAACTCTTACACTAGCATGTACAAATCATGCTAGGTATGCTCGGTTCATTAACTCGGGACCCCCCCCCCCCGTAACTTCGGGGGGGTCCCACTTTGCACTAATTACACGCTTTCATATAAGCGTGTGTGTCTGATTGGCCCACTAGCCTAAGACTTACTGTAGGGAATTTATTAGTTATTTTAATTAATTAATTATAACTTTAATTAGGTTAGTACAATCATAAAACTAATTCGACAACTTTGTAGCATTTTTTCTGCTCTTTAAAATGATATAAAAATTGTTGCACAATACAAAAATTCGAAGGAATGTAATGTGCAACAATTTTTATATCATTGGAAAGAGCAGAAAAAATGCTACAAAGTTGTCGAATTAGTTTTATGATTGTACTAACCTAATTAAAGTTATAATTAATTAATTAAAATAACTAATAAATTCCCTACAGTAAGTCTTAGGCTAGTGGGCCAATCAGCGAGCAGACACACGCTTATATGAAAGCGTGTAATTAGTGCAAAGTGGGACCCCCCCCGGAAGTTACGGGGGGGGTCCCGAGTTAATGAACCGAGCATACCTAGCATGATTTGTACATGCTAGTGTAAAAGTTTCATACTCTTATCTATTATGTACTCTTGTTATCAGAAATTGAAGCTAGTTATCAGAAATTGAGCTGATTATCAGGCGTTGAAACAAATTTTCATGAGGCTAATTATCAGAAATTGACGTTAGTTATCAGGAATTGAAGCTAATTATCAGAAATTCAAGGTAACTATCAGGCATTCAAGCCATTTATCACGAGGCTGATCATAAAAAATGCAACGAACTATAATTAGGCTAATTATGAACAATTGAAACTAATTTTCATGAGGCTTAACAAAAATTGAAGCTAGTTATCAGAAATTGAGGATAATTATCAGAAATTGAAGCTAATTATCAGAAATTGAAGCAGATTATCAAAAATTGAAGCTAATTAAAAGAAATCAAAGGTATTTATCATGATGCCAATTATAAAAAATTGAAGCTAGTTATCAGAAATTGAGCCTAATTATCAGAAACTAAAGCTAACTATCAGGCGTTCAAGCCATTTATCAAAAGGCTAATTATCAACAGTTGAAGCTAGTATTCACAAATTGAGCCTAATTATCAGAAAGTAAACAAATTATCATGAGGCTAATTATTATGAAAAAATAAAACTAATTATCAGGCATTGAAACTAATTTTCATGAGGCTAATTATCAAAAGTTGAAGCTAGTTATCACAAATTGATGCTAATCAGCATGAGGCTAATTATAAATATATGAAACTGCTTATAATGAGGCTAATCATCAGAAATTGAAGCTAATTTTCAGGAATATGAGCAAATGCTCATGAGGCTAATTATCAAAAATTAAAGCTAGTTATTAAATATTGAGACTAATTATCAGGCATTGAAACTAATTTTCATGAGGCTAATTATCAGAAGTTGAAGCTAGTTATCACAAACTGATGCTAATCAGCATGAGGCTAATTATAAATATATGAAACTGCTTATAATGAGGCTAATTATCAAAAATTAAAGCTAGTTATCAAATATTGAGACTAATTATTAGAAATTGATGCTAGTTGTCATGAGGCTAATTATCAATAATTAAAACTGATTATAAGAAATTGATGCTAATTATGAGAAATTGAAGCTAATTAATTACGAGGCTAATTTTAAGAAATTGCAACAATTATAATGAGGCTAATTAACAACAATTCAAACTAGTTATAATGAGGCTAATAATGAGAAATTGAAGCTAATTATCATGAGGCTAATCATCAGAAATTGAAATTAATTATCAGAAATAGAAGCTGATTATCAGAAATTAAGGCTGATTATCAGAAATTGATGCTAATTGTCATGAGGCTAATTATCAATAATTAAAACTGATTATAAGAAATTGAGACTAACTATGAGAAACTGAAGCTAATTAATTACGAGGCTAATTTTAAGAAATTGCAACAATTATAATGAGGCTAATTAAGAACAATTCAAGCTAGTTATAATGAGGCTAATAATGAGAAATTGAAGTTAATTGTCATGAGGCTAATCATCAGAAATTGAAGTTAATAATCAGAAATAGAAGCTGATTATCAGAAATTAAGCCTGATTATCAGAAATTGATGCTAATTGTCATGAGACTAATTATCAATAATTAAAACTGATTATAAGAAATTGAGACTAATTATGAGAAATTGAAGCTAATTATTACGAGGCTAATTTTAAGAAATTGCAACAATTTTAATAAGGCTAATTAAGAACAATTCAAACTAGTTATAATGAGGCTAATAATGAGAAATTGAAACTAATTGTCATGAGACTAATCATCAGAAATTGAAGTTAATTATAAGAAATAGGAGATGATTATCAGAAATTGAGGCTGATTATTAGAAATTGGTGCTAATTAAAAGAAATCGAAGGTAATTATCATGATGCCAATCATGAAAAAATTGAAACTAATTATGATGAAGCTAATTATGAGAAATTAAAACTAATTATCAGGCATTGAAACTAATTTTCATGAGGCTAATTATCAGAAATTGAAGTTAATTATCAGGAATTGAAGCTAATGCTCAGGAGGTTAAATATCAAAAATTGAAGCTAGTTATCAGAAATTGAGCCTAATTATCAGAAACTAAATCTAACTATCAGGCATTCAAGCCATTTATCACGAGGCTGATTATAAAAAAAATTGCAACGAACTATAAGAGGGATAATTACCAAAAATTGAGACAAATTATCATGAGGCTAATTATCATAAACTAAAACTAATTGTCATGAGGCTTATTGTCAAAGATTGAAACTAATTATCATGAGGCTACTTGTCAACAATCGAAGCTAGCATTCACAAATTGAGCCTAATTATCAGGCATTGAGACTAATTTTCATGAGGCTAATTATCAGAAGTTGAAGCTAGTTATCACAAACTGATGCTAATCAGCATGAGGCTAATTATAAATATATGAAACTTATTATAATGAGGCTAATTATGAGAAATTGAAGCTAATTATTACGAGGCTAATTATAAGAAATTGCAACAATTATAATGAGGCTAATTGAGAACAATTCTAACTAGTTATAGTGAGGCTAATAATGAGAAATTGAAACTAATTGTCATGAGACTAATCATCAGAAATGAAAGTAAATTATCAGAAATGGAAGCTGATTATCAGAAATCAAAGGTAATTATCATGATGCCAATTTTAAAAAAATTGAAACCAATTATAATGAGGCTATTTATGAGAAATTAAAACTAGGTATAATGAGCACAATGCACTTGTGCGTTGAAAGGTTGTACACTTTGGGTTCGTATTCGGTCTTCCGCTCTTTCTACTGAAGCACCTGTGGCTCAGTTGGTTAGAGCGTCTGCGCGTTAAGCGGAAGACGCGGGTTCGATCCCCGCCAGGTGCCCGATTTTTTCGGGTGCCTGGTGGTGTACAACTTTCATTTCTTTAACATAATGAGGCTAATTATGAGAAATTGAAGCTAGTTGTCATGAGGCTAATCATCAGAAATTGAAGCTAGTTATCAGAAATTGATGCTGATTACCAGAAATTGAAGCTGGCTAGAAGGAATCGAGGGTAATTATCATGATGCCAATTATGAAAAATTGAAACTAATTATGATGAAGCTAATTATAAGAAATTGAAGCTAGTTATCAGAAATTGATGCTGATTACCAGAAATTGAAGCTGGCTAGAAGGAATCGAGGGTAATTATGCCAATTATGAAAAATTGAAACTAATTATGATGAAGCTAATTATAAGAAATTGAAGCTAGTTATCAGAAATTGATGCTGATTACCAGAAATTGAAGCTGGCTAGAAGGAATCGAGGGTAATTATGCCAATTATGAAAAATTGAAACTAATTATGATGAAGCTAATTATAAGAAATTGAAGCTAGTTATCAGAAATTGATGCTGATTACCAGAAATTGAAGCTGGCTAGAAGGAATCGAGGGTAATTATCATGATGCCAATTAAGAAAAATTGAAACTAATTATGATGAAGCTAATTATAAGAAATTAAAACGAATTATCAGGCATTGAAACTAATTTTCACGAGGCTAATTAAGAGAAAATGAAGCTAGTTATCAGAAATGTAGGCTAACTATAAGAAATTGAGGCGAATTATTAGGAATTGAAGCTAATTATCATAAGGTAAATTATCAATAATTAAAACTGATTATCAGAAATTAAGGATGATTATGAGAAATTGAAACTAATTATCACGAGGCTGATTATAAAAAATTGCGACGAACTGTAATGAGGCTAACTGTGAGAAATTGAAGCTAATTGTATGATCTCAACGGGCGCTCTATAGAAAACTTACGTGCTATTCTGCAATCTGTTTAAGTCAAATTCGAGAACCACTACTATGTCACTTCCTTTGTCCGCTTCAACGTCAGTAAAAGCTAAAACCTCTTCCTCACAGCGACCATTGTCGCAGTTTACCTCAAAGCGAACAACACAGGCAACTCCTGCAAATCTGACACGGAATGCCTCGTTACCTCCTCCATGAAGCGAACTGGTACCAATATACGCATTGACGGACTTTTTGCCAAGAGAAGATTTAAATGAACCCTCAACAACTTTAGTCTTCAAGGTTTCTCCTGTGAAACCAGAACAACTGCAGTTTACACTGGAAAATCGAAGAGCGAAGAGAGTGACCTACAAACGAACTCCTGGATTTCAACGCCAACAAAGTCAGGCCAGAAGTCAGAGTCAAGACTGTAGCCGCCGTTTGTGATGGGATTCCAGCAACACGATGAATAGTCGACTCAGTGAAGCAATGGATCCCCTCCTGCGCCAGGGGTTATCAGGCGCAGACACAGTGAACTGTACAAATGGAAGTGGATCAGCTAAGTCAATTTACTTTATTTTATAAGAAATTAGGCTTGATTACTGGTTACTAACAACATTTCTTTAACACCATGCACAGGTTGATCAGAGGGGAATGTTGATGTACCCTCTGCACACATCGACCACAAACACGAAAGTTGGGATCCTTAGGATCCTTAATCGAACGACAGATCTACTCAGACAGTCGTTTGTGCCGGCGCCAGCAGGAGCCGCAGATAACAATTCAGGGGAAACCTTGAATTCCATTCCCCCCTTCCGGCAATTTACCGAGCATGTGCAAGGGGCTGCCGCCTGCTTGGTGAGCGCTGCCACGGGGCCGTCATTACGGTTGAAGTAATGAACGCCTCGATAGCCTTGGAGAACACCTCGGATAATTGCGATTGCAGTTATTCAGTGTCAGCTCTTCATACCCCAACAAACTTTGAAAACAAGCTGACACTAACCCTAACCGGAATACCAACTGGGGTGAGGTGGCCCAAAAAAAAGAAAAAATTGTATGATAGCGCAAAAAATTTTGGCTGTTTCAGCAGTGTTCAGAAATCGATGTTCAAAAATGTTTCGTCTATATTTAGCCGTTATGCAAGAACATTTTCCGTAATTTTTTGCTAATTTTGCTTGTTTCGTAAGCTCATTGTACGTAAGCTCAAGCTTCTCTTTTCGGGGCTGAATCTAGTTTCTATCATTTTCTGCGCCGATTGTCAAGTCTACTTACATTTTTCCGACCTCCCTTCCTTCCCTATTCTAGCCCATGCAAGCCGGTTCAGGGTATTTTTAGCACTAGTGGCAAAACTGCGATTATTTTGGTTTGAACATAGATTTCTCAAAAACTATCCAATGGATTTGCATGATTTTCGGCTGGATAAAAATTCGCCCTGTTGCGGAAGTACTTTTTTCTTGGTTTGAGCTAAAACATCTCCAGTTGCGAGAAAACTGAATACAGATTTACGAAATTTCGTGTCACCGCATATTTGCCGGATTTTCTGGGAGTATTGAGACTTGTTGAGCTATATCCAAAAAATGTTGCTCGGTCCATAATATGTTCTTCATATCATAAGAAAAAATTTTGGCCGATTCTACCGTTTTCAACAATCGATGTTCAAAAATTTTTGGTATGTGTTCATTCTATCATATGTCATTATGCCAGAAATTTTTTGCTAGTTTCGTGGTAAATTTTGATAGTTTGGTAAGCTTATGGGAATGTACAGGTTATGAGCTTTAAAATGATGTATAAAGCTTTTTCCAACCCCAAAATTGCGAAAGTTATAGTGTTTTAAAAAAATCACCACAAAAGCACTGCACAAAAGGATACCACTACCTTAAACAAACTGAACAGCAGTTTTTAAACCCAATTTAATAATAGCGTTGAGTTGGTTTTTTAAATCCAAATCATACCGAAAACCCGAATGCTAAACCTAGATTTTGTAAACCCAATTTTAACCCGATTTTGATTCCATCAGGTCTGGGGTTGTTAACCCCTTTTTAACCCGGATTCGCTTGGTTTGGGTTTATGATTAGTGTTGTCACGTTAGAGAAAAATCCGGGCCGGGTCGTTCCTAATCATCCGGGCCGGGCCATGGCCCGGACCAGGTCCGAAGCCCGAGCCCGAATGGTCAAAATTAGTAAAAAATTTTGATGTAGTTTTTAGCAGATAATTACCATCAAGAGTACATAATACAAGAGTGTGCCACTTACACTAGGCACACTCTATGTTACCAGAGCAAAAACTATATATGCTCTGCTCGCTAACGGCCCACCCCCCCGCAAATTAGACTTCAAAGAATTTCGTGCGCTATGTTTGTGTTCTAAAGCTCGAAGCGGGCACAAAATTTGCGCACGCACTGCTTGTGTTTTCGAGCTTAAGCACATAAACATAGAGCGAGTGAGCGTACCCCCGTTTCGACTAGGCACTGATTTGCGGGGGGTCACTAAGGTCTGATTTTTTCCATTAGCGAGCGGAGCATAGTTTTTGCTCTGATAAGAGAGAGCTTGCCTAGCGGCACACTCTTATCATTATGTACTCTTGTTAACACGAATGATAGGAAATAAATGTGAAAATAACATATTATGCAAAAACAATAAATAAGCAATGCTTCTTAATCTAAAATGAAACTTTATGGTGCACATATACTTTTATTAACCTCTCCTGTTTGTCTTTTGGATTTTCATAAACGTCGTCTGAAAAATGGATAGGTATAATAAATTAATGCATCACTCACCAATCTCACGTACCATTGAAAACATTTGAATGAAATGTATTTCGGTAATTCGAGAACGGTATCGAGCTCTAGAGGAGTGAAAGAGCCAAAACAGCAATGAAACTGGTTTTAATCAAAATTTGATATAAATTTTACAATATCTTTCAATTCAATTAAAGTGGAAGCTTCTAGTTCCAAGCATTTTCAGTGAAAATTGGCGTTTTTTACGCATTTATGTCACTTTTGCCTTTGGCCAGGGAAAAAATCCGGGCCGATCCAATAGAATCTTGATCCAGGCTGGGCTCGGGCCCGGATGACAACACTTTTTCTCGAAGCCTTGTTAATAAAAATTTGTTTCCTCGCCACTTCATTTTTCGACCTTAGCATCCACAAGATGTATATGGTTGGACCACTTCGGTCTCTCAAAAGCAAATGTCTGCTGTGCAAAGTTGGTTCTTGATAAAAAAAAGTTGTGTCAGGCAACAAGTACAAAATATCTTGGTGTAAAAGAAGTTTGATGGAAGTTCAGTTTTGAGCAAGTGTGAAGGTGTATTTACAATAGGAAGGTTAGTAAGTAAACGCGACTCATAGCAGGATAGCACTCGGTGCGGAATCACTTGACAGATTTTAACCAGCTACCACTGTAGTTTTTCAGAAGAACCTTTGGTCTTAAAGCTATGTAGAACTAGAGTTGTGCCGTTAAGAAATTTTCTGGGCCGGGCAAGGGCCCGGCATACAAAAAACAGTGCCAAACAATAGTTAGTGCTATTTATTACAACTTGTGGAAGCTTGTGGCAACTCGTGGAAGCTTAAATTGGACTTTCTAGTGAAGAAATTTTAGAAAAAAATTTGAAATATTGATTGCTAAAATTTGGCCGGGCCTCACCGGGCCTCCAAGGCTCGGCTCGGGCCGGCCCGGTGCACGGCACGAAGCCCCGATTCAAGGCACGGGCACAACTCAATGTAGAACTAATAAAATATACAACCTATTCTTTATAACCTGCCCTGCACTTGTTATTTGCCTGCTGATTTTAACCAACTAACTAAAGACAAGTTCAAACGCTTTATTCATTCAATAACGGCTATAAACACCCAAAGCATACATAATAAACCAAAAGAAAATGTTAACAAAAATTTGAGAAAAATTCTAGTCTTAAAACGCATATATAATTAGGCATTGCAAACTTCGACCAAAATTAATAGTAATATATAAACTAACTTCCCTCTCAAAATGTTTACACACACATCACTGCAGCCAGACAAAGTTATGCAACATACAATGCAATCGACAGATCACGTATTTATACATAAACAATTCATAAGAATCTGCAAACAGGAAAGCAAATACAGTTTAGCACTAAATATGCACAATCATCATTGAACCATGTTTTCATAAAATTTAATCACTGACATGAAAGAAACCCCCATAATATGGCAAAACTAAGATTAAAAATAATTAAAGGGACAGAGAAACGGGAAAAACTGAGATGAAATCGAAGAGGCGCACACCATCGCAGCATCACAGACAGCAGACATACCTACATATTATCATTATAAACAAGACTGCATCTAAGCCACAAAAAATAACAATCTGCTAATTTATAATAGACATAAAATATAGAATATTAATAATAGATGTATATATATAGTAATAACTTTGCCTTAACACTATATAACTAAAGCAGGACAGTCAACAATATTTAATAAGCACAAGGTCAGACACAAAAAACAGGCATATAATCATAAATGTATGTAGTTACACTTAATAGATTTACAGTTACATAGCCGGAGGGGAGAGGGGGGCAGAGTTTTCACTCCAATAAATATATGCAGGTTGCTGTAATGTACGGAGTTATGTAATCATAGAACAATCGCAACAACAGACAAACAGAAGCCTTCCAAGTAATCTTCCAGAACGTTTCCATGAAGGGATGGTGTTGCTAGAAGGAGGGCGGCTGTTTCCCCAGTTCCGGAAAGTCCTTCAGCGGGGGGCAGTAGACAAAGCAGACCGGACAGGAGGACTTGCTCGACAGCCACTTCTTCAGACACTGAAACAATACAGAGTTGTGACACAATTCTAGCACGCAAACAGAGAGAGTCCAAGCATAACTGTTCCCTCCTCTGCTGACACGGGGAGGTACAAAAGTGCAGGGGGGATTAAATACCTAAAAATGCCAAAAATACAGTAGAAAAATAGCCTGTTATCTAAATGCACTGCGATAACTATGCCTAAAGGTGCTCAAAAATTGAGTTTGAGTACCAAAATAGACGACATTTGATCAAAAAATTCCGGCTAAGCCGAAAAGTTATTGAAGATCTTGACCAAAAATCATCATCACCTCATAAATATAAATCAAACAATATTCATCCACTGCCCACCTCCCCAACAAGGTTCAGTTTTTCATAAAAAACTCAGAACATCGCACTTGTCATACCTTTGAATGAAATGCATGTTTGCACTTCAGTATCATCGTGTCGCCACCACCTGAACCAGAGCCAGGACAGTTGGACGATGAATGGGCCCCTTGTCCCGGTGTCCCAGAAGTGGGTTCCCCGCAGACCCCACAGGAGGAGAGGGAGGGACCTCCTCCGCTACTGGCCCCGCTGGGGGGAGCAGAGCTGTGCTCCAGGAAGCTCCCGCCAGAGTGGTGGAGTCCGGAAGGGGAATGAGCCCCGATTCCGACCCCGACCCCGGAGAATGAGTCCAAGGATGAGACCTGATCACTCCCTCCGCCGCGACTGCTCCCACCCGCCGCCCCAACGGCACCAGCGGCACCCACGGCACCCGAGCCGAGTCCACTCCCGCTTCGCACTCCGCCACCGTTGTTCACCTCAAACACAAACAGACAACACAATGACAGCACGTCCTCCGCAAGGAAGTGGGCTCAACACAAATGTCAAATTTTTCCTGGAAACAGATTCATAGCAGACTGAGACACAGGGTCGAGGCCTGGGAGGGGCTTGCCGTTAACAACATAATTTTGGGGGTCTTATAATTATAGCTTGGAGGAGAATTGTACCAAAGGGCGCTGGTTCTGGTACGAAAGTCATAACGCATGTTTTGCAAAAATTGACATGTTGTTGTTGTTCTTTCCAGGCTCGTCAACTAAAAAGCTATATGAGGGCACTTTCGGCATCCAGTAGTGCAAAAATTGACATCAACCGCCAAAACAAATTAGTGACTCTTAGTGAAAAAGTGAAACAAAATCATTAACTTTCAGAGAAATTTAACAGTTATTTTCAATTTCCATAACAAATGAAGAGAGAGATCTTACAAAGGCGGGCGAAGCCAGAAGTCTTTTTAAATTATAAAAAAACCCTTCTTCTGGTAATTTGTCCCCCATTTCTCTCCTGACCTTGTCCCGGACAGAAGCATGACTTGTACCTAGCCTCGAGGCGGGGAGGGGTTGTACCCAGACCCCAGTGTTAACGTTCGTTATGCAGATGAGGGTACCTCTTGAGCCTTGAGACGAGCAAGAATGAGACCGGTGGTCCCCTGAAGGACCTGATCCACTGTCTGACCCTTGACCGAGCGGCCCGGCTGCTTCTCTCGATACTCTGTATAGTAGGTGTACAACATCTCTCTGCAACACAACAACAGATACACAGATCATAGTCATACACAGTCGAAATACAAAGAAAGTACATGGATGCCTAGTGTCCACAATATTATTCTTACATTGTTTTTAAGTGTACACAAAAGCCAATTTAGACAGTTCAATAGAAGAGAAACCATGACAATTATTGATAACTACACAGTGTTTAGATTAGAGACTGACACTACAGCCTATTCTTACTGGGAGAGCTGTGGGAAATTCAGCTGTAGCTGTTGCATCAGTATATCATTCTTCTTCTGTCGCTCTCCAGAGGTCCTGCCACCCAGGACTGGCGAATTGTCACTGGAACTTCGAAGCTGAAGACAAACATTGACACAACTGGTCAAATGGTCATACACGTCCAACTGTCACACTATACGTAAGTACAGTATCTAATGTCCGCCAACAGGCTAAACATGCAGCTTCCTTCCTAGTTGTTCAAAAATTAAACATCAGTAAAAAGAAGGATAGAAAGTCACCCGGCAAAGCTGATGCTAAATCTGAAGCGAAAAAAGAACGATTTTAGGATTGGATGGTAACCCTCCAAGGACCTTTTCACTCACAGGTTAAATTTTTTAACTCGTTTAATCCAGCAAGCGAATAAATGTAAACTGTTTAAGGGGGGGGGTCCACCATGAAAAATTTTATGGTCACGGATTTTGCTCATTATCACACAAAATTTTGTCACATATTGAGTTTAAATGTCACACATTCTGCATATCGAGTTTAAATTTAGACTAGTTTCGTTCAGACCTTAACGAATAATCGGCTATTAATTGCATGCAATGTGAAAACGGCGGTGCCGCAGCAAATAAAGGCACTTTACACCTGAACTTCCTTGAGAATGGAGCTTCATTCGGTTGTATGTTTGTTATCTGATGCAAACAAAGAAGTTAGGGTAGCTTTTAATGGGAAAACTTTATGACTTTATTTAGTGATTTTAGGGAGTATATATCACCGGAACTGGAAAGCCTTGACCACGAAAATAATTTAACGGCCAATAACTTTAATTTGGTATATACATTTGCGGGCAATGGTCCAAGAAGAAAAAATGTTCCCGACAATGAGAGCTTTCGATTGATATAAAATTTAACATATTTCAAAAAATTTGAAAAATAGCTATTTTTGAGATTATGGTTGTCAGACCCCCATATTCTGGCTTATTTTTAGGCCAAAATTTATGGGAGGGGGCTCGTAGTTGCCCCCCATGGCTCACCACAAATGGGGGGGCATATTTTTGGAAAAATTTTGCTAATTTTTTTACGTTTTTTTGTGCAAAAAATGCCAAAAATCGCTAAAAAATGATTAATTTTAGGTGTTTTTTTACGCTAAAATAGTGAAAATTTCGTTAAAAATCCGGCGAAGCCAGGAAATTTCGAAAATTTAGGGTAAAAATGGTAAAAATTGGCAATTTTTTGGGCTACGGGGGGTTATGGGGGGGAGGTAGAAATTTATGGGGGGCTTTTCATGGGGGGACCTCGAATGGGGGGGAGGTCGCCGAATGGGGGGCGCCCCCTCCCAGTAAAAATAAGCCAGATATTTGACCTCAGCGACCAACTGGGTGCACTAAACTGCACCATTTGTGCCCAAACTTGACCTAAAGTCATCAATAATGGTTGGCAAATAGATAGTCTAACATTTTATAGGTCTGTGTTATTATAGCTGTATGTTATTTGCCAAAAATGGGAATTTCCGAAATTTTGCTAAAAATTGAGATTTCTGCGCCCGAGAAATCTCGAAGTCGGACAGAGCTAACCTGGATCAATTGGTATCGTTCGAACTGTCTTGTCATAGGCTGTGATTTGTAGGAAGTAGAATTTTTAATTAAGCCTTACAGCATACATTAACATAGGGTCGGGTCCTGGGGGGGGCTTGTCCCCAGAAAATTTTGAGGGGGCTTGTACCTTGAACAAAAATTTTCAGGGGGGCTTGTACCTCAAAAATAAATTTGTAAAATTTTTCGAAAAATTAACGCTAATTTTCATAAAATTTGCAATTTTTTATCAAAATTTGCAGGAAATATTCAATTTTTTGAAAAAATTTCGAAATTTTGCCCGATTTTCCCAAAAAATTAAACATTTTTGCAAAAAAATTCCGGCGAAGCCGGCAATTTTTTGAAATTTTAGTGGAAAAACTATTTTTTTCCGGCTATTTTTGCCTACCCCTTGGCCATTTTTTCGTTACCCCTTGTTCCCGACGGCGGTAGGGCTTGTACCTTGTCCGGGTTGGGGGGGGGGCTTGGACCCCCCCAGACCCCCCCCGCGTTAACCTATGCCTTACAGCTTTCAGAATTTTTCATCAAACTTGCTGACCCCCAATTTTAACATTGCAAAACAGTCAAATTTGGCTGTTCGCAAAATTAGAATTTTTTGAAGGCATAAATTAAAAATCTGCTTGCTACAAAACACCCTTCGAGATTGTAGTTATGATATAAGACGGTCGTTGAAGTGCTCCATTTTGTCGTTGGCGAGATTTCTCTGGCGCACGCAAAAATCACCACTTTTTTCCGTTTCCTGTGTTTAGCACATACTGACATCAACTTTGAGATGAAATTACTCGCTAACCGTAAGAGATCCGACCTTCATTTCAAAAACTCGTTAAAATATATCAATCGGACAACAAAATATGTGAAAATGAGCAAAATCGGAGAAAAATCGGCCAAAAATGGACCCCCCTTAACTCTTTTCAGACCTTTTGGATTGAGTTAATGTTAACCCTTTTACCTCTTAACTCAACCCATCAGACCACAGAAAACCCTTCACAATGCAAAAGGAGTTTGATTGCATCAATCTTAGCAGCAACGGTTTCAATAACATCCGACAATAACTCTTCAATAACTCAATAACTCTTTCAATAACAGGAAGAGTCATCTTAAACTCAAGCCTGAAGCCGAGAGCAGCGAGCTCTTCTCTCCTTTCTACTCCCGTCTTCTCGTCCGGACGTACCTGATGATAGGCAGGCGAGGGTCCAGGACTGACACTGGAGCAGGACTGAGGTTGGTGGTGGCCATCAAACATGGCTCCGGCGGGGCCAGAGGACTGCAACTGCGGCTCCGACAGAAGACTAGGCGGCCAACCGCCACTGTTCAGCAGGACACTCTGAGAGCTCCACATTCCAAACATCCCACCACCACCCCCACCTGATCCAGAACTGCCGGAGTCTAGGGAGGCCAGAGCCCCGCCCCCAGGATGGCCACCACTCACAGGCCCGTAGCCACTACCCACACCCACACCGCCAAGCTGTGGGGCGACAGCCGGACCCACTCCGGTGCCCAGCTGATTTCGCATGTCTCGAAACACATCCATCGTCCACGGAGAGAATCCGCTCATCCCACCAGTCCCACTGGAACAGACCGGGCCGCCCCACCCGCCCAGACCAGCGGAGGAGGAGGAGGAGGAGAGATCCAGAGAGAGCTGTTGACTCATCAGGGGAGTAGTTCCGGATCCAGCCCCATCGCCCCCGGAGGACGGTGGAACAGGGGACGCGGGGATGCCGCCGACCCCCAGACCACCACCACCACTCCCACCTCCACTTCCGCTCCCGGGTGGGGGTATCGGGGAGCCTCCATAGCCACCCCCAGAGCCCGTGGCGCCGGCAGAGCAGGAGGCGGTGGAGGAGGACATGGGCTGGGGCTCAGAGCCGCCCACGGAGGCCCCACTGGGACCGCCAGAACCGGTTTTAGAGACAGCACCAGCAGAGCCAGCAGCAGTGGCGGCGACAGCAGCAGCACTTGGGGAAGTGGTCGCGTTGGTGCTGTTGTGCTGACTGGGATGGACGCCGATCGGAGCCAGCTTCCGATGTCCTTCACTCACACTCTGCAGAAACAAAAACCACGCAACAACATTATGTCAGGCAAAACACAGCATCAACAACAGCACAACAAAATAAGCAAAAATCGGGCCTGGTCTTGTTAAGATATCCCCACTCCCCCAGATCCGGATTCCGCAAAACTTGACCAAATGAGCTGAAATTTGGTGTGGGTGTGTTTTCAACCACGCTGAGTTTAAAGATGACAAGATTGTTCGATTTCGCGAAACACGATTATTTCTATTCCCAAGGGGGGCACGCTGTTGTTCGATTCAGCTAATTGTTAGCTCATTATGAGCTTACTTCTTAAACTTACAACATTAATTTCAGGAGCCAACGAAAGGTGAATCAAAAATGGATTTTAGATTCGTGTTTTGGGACAACGAAAACCCAAACTTACGACTTTATTGCAAAATCTGAAACACAAAATTGATTCCCGTTGACCCCCTCCCCTGCGAATCCAAATAATCGAATATGGCGAAATCGAAAATTTTTCGGGATGTTTGAACTAAGCGTGGTCGAAAACGTATCCATACCATACCATTTCAGCTCATTCGGCCAAGTTGTGCGGAATCACCTGGACGGGGTAATCTTAACAAGACCCCAGAAATCTGTCTCCATCTCCAAAAACAATAAAAATGTTTATCAGGGATGCCAAAACTCGCCTTAGGTTAGGCGAAGAAACAAAACTTTGTATACGTCGGAGTACCTGTTGTAGATTGAGAGTAGGGGGCGGCGTGGTGACAAGTTTGGGGGCCTGAGGGGGCGCCGGGGGTGCCGGGCAGTCCAGGACCGGAAGAGAGGACAACGGCTTGCCACTCTTCACCAAATCCATCTGATGAGAAAAGTCCGCCTGAAATAAAGAAGAAAGTCACACACAAATACTGTGGAGGAAATCACTGGAACACCATATAAACAGAGGAAAGTGAAGAAAATCCAGCAAAGGCGACAATATTTCACTTCACTACATACAAAAATAGTGTTACAATCATACTATAGAAAAGCCCAAACCAATTATATATCATTAAGAAATATTTTTACTTTTGCTTATATTTACTGGAGGGAGGGCCCCTAATCGGGAACTACCCTTCTCCATGAAAAGCCCCCATAAATCTCCTCGACGTTTCCCCACATGACCCAAAAAATGTCAATTTTTATAGTCAAGCGGGAAAAAACCCACTTTTTTTCTTGGACCAGAACTTTCGACTGGTTTCGGTTAGCACGACTTTGATACTATATTTAATTAGGGTTTGCCCTAAGCTTTCGAATGAGGTATAGTTTGTCTCTCTAGACCCTGCCGTTATGGAGAAATTAAAGTTTTCCGTGTCGGGAAAAAACCCAATGCGGGAAAAAACCCATCGGCGGGGAAAAAACCCACCCGATTTTTTGCTGGAAGCGTGTCAGAACAATTTTGACGGTGCCATTCGAAAAAGCGGGTTGTTTTTAGTAGGTCTACATCGAAAAATACCAACATTTTTGAAAAATTTCACAAAAAATTGAATTTTGAAAATTTTGTATGTGTGTAAAACACGTAAACATAGGCAAATTTTGGAAATTTTTTAAAAGTGTCTATTTTTGGCAGTTTAAGCATCCTATCGTGTAGAAAACGTGTTTTTCCTGTATTTAGAGCCAAACTAGACCCATTTTAAGGTAAAAATAAGCATTTTTGGCCAAAATTGAAATTTTGGCTTGAAATGGCACCATGTCCGATTTAGACCCCTGGGCCACCCATAACAGAACGAACCCGGGTAAAACCTACACCAACTTAATCTATAGGCTCTATTAAACAAATGTATGTATTATTTTGACCTTTCCTGCTAACGGTTAGAAAAATATTCAATTTTGAAAAGTGGGTTTTTTCCCCGCCGATGGGTTTTTTCCCGCCAACTCTAGGTCACCCCCAGGTCGCACCGGGGTTAGAGCAGTGTGGCATATATCATCATGAAGCCCAACAGATGCCCTACACATACATACTATCCGCTTTGGTCTAGGTCTTGCCAGTAGTTCAGGGTGGCCAGCCAAAGTTTGCCAAATTTCGGCACTTGGACGGACCAAAATTTTCGAAAATTTCAAAGTCCCAAAAATTTTGCAGGGAAGCAGTGGGAACAACAATAATGCAGCCTCTAGGGTTATTTTTGACGCTCTTCAAGATAGGCTATTAAAATCCTATATAGCTCATACCGGTAAGCCCACACTGGAGGTGGGTTTTTTCCCGCATATTAAAATGGGTTTTTCCCGCTTGACTATACATTTTCTATCCTAAATCAATGTTTCCACAATCTTTCAGGATTCACCGGATTTTGGGAGGAATTTTTAACTTAAACCACCTAAATGTATCCATTTGTAGCGATGTCTTAGCAGTCTGCACTCATATAAACATCCCAATTTGCAAAACAACTTTCCAAAAATGAGCCCCCACTTTAGGTGAGAGGCTGGAGGGGCCTCCACGAGGCCCCCACCACATAAATAGTAATTGTTTTAAAATAAAAGGCAGCCCTTATCGCTAAGTATATGCTTTTTGCAGTTGACACAAAATTCAACAAACGGAATTAGGATACTGCACAGATAAAAAAGAACTGGGTTGCTTTTGGGGGATAAATCTTGGCAAAAGATTTAACCGGAACGGGAGGTCCCTCCCCCAGCCCTTGCAAATAATATCCTTTCTTTCTAGCCACTAGACAGACAGGCATACTTTAGCTTTGGCAATTATTCCTTTTAATTTTTCTCTATTCTTCTGCCACTGCGAGAGATAGTGAGCCCAGGCCTTTATCGTTTCCGATGAACCGGATTTATACAACCTAAAACAGATCACGATGTAGACATGTGACGAGTATAATTGAGGAAACAGAATTTACGTGTATATTAAAGCCTAAAAAGGGTTTTTGACACTATGTAGTCGTGTCATGAAAAAGCCCGAAAGTAAGGGAGGGCTGGCTGACCGTCCATGTATCTCCTCAGTTTGGGCAATGTTGTGCTCGCACTCCTTCAGGGCTTTATGACAAATCTTCAGGCCCATGTCCAGCTTGAATTCCAACAAGTTTATCTGAAACGGAAGAAAACCGAATTAAATTAGAGGAGGGGAAACAGGATGCAACAAATTGCTACTATTGCCATCACCAAAGCAAAGTCTCCAAAATATGCTGTTTCAAGTACAGTACATTTCATGAAATCCATGGCTGGTGGCGTAATTTCCAAACTGGCGAAACCAGCAAAATGTCGCGAAGTATTAGCGATTTTCGCCAAAGTTGGCGAAAACTTGGAACAAAGTTGGCGAAAAAAACAAGAATTGTCGCCAATTAAACAAGACTTTTCGCCAATTTTGGCGAAAATTGCCGTCACTTCGCGATATTTCGCCAATTTGGAAATTACGCCACCAGTCCTGGATTTCACGAAATGTACTGTACGTACAACAATACTTATAGCAAGTAATAGCAATAGCAAGTAATTAATCACGTAATAACAAGTAACAAAAATGTTCCGCACACAAGGGGATATGAGCGTTGGGCGCCTATGTCTCTCCTTTAAATTCCGGTTGAGAAAGTAGAGACATAAATCCGACACGGCAAGTTTTGGTATGTTCTATGGCGAAAGTTGTTCAGTTTGCTTCGGGCTTTCATCTGACACCAAATATGACCGATTTTGAAAAAACTTATTTTTGCCCAAAATCGCCTAAGTCCCCGCCCCGCCCCACCAAAGCACTCTGCAGCCACTTTGGATACGCAGTTCTATGACAAAAGTTACTCAGCTCACTCAGGGATTTCATTCGATACCAAATTTGACCAATTTTGAAAAATTTCATTTTTGACCACTTGACCCCCCCCCCCCGACGGCAAAGTGGAACCAGCCCAGCATGATGGGTAAGCCGGACGGCAAAACGGAGACCGGGAGTGAGCTGGGTGCACCAGAAAACCCCTATGGACAAAGTTTTGGGAGGCCATGCACAGTCCTATATGGTGTTCTTGGAAGTCGGTACCGACTTGACCCTCCTGACAGCAAACTGGAACCAGCCACTTTTCACACATAATTATAGGGGTCGCAGCCGCGACCCCTATGATAATGTCAACTAGAGATGCACCGGGGCAGGGGTCTCAACGCAGAGAGTAGCTCAATGTCTAAAAATTTCAGCTTGTCACGAAAATCGGGTACAAACACTACATTAATGTTGCTTTCGTACAGCCAAGTGATTGTCTTCTTGCTTCTACCCCTTTCTGGCATGAAAAGTTGCAAAATTGTAGCAAAAAACTTCCAAAAAATTTAGACGAGTTCAGTCAGGCCCCCAGTCCAGGCCGGGGATTATTATCCAAATGAAAATCTGAAAAAAAGAATGAATGAGAACAATTTTGGCAGTAGTTAACCTCAGATTTCTTTGCCCTTTCCAAAGCCTCTCGCAGGGTCTGCTGTGTCTGCTGCTTCTCAGTCTTCAGGGCGCCCTCTAGTCGCTTCTGCGCTGCTGTCTTCTCTTCCACTTGTGACGTTAACCTACACACACAAGAAGAAAAAAGGTCAGTAATTACTCCAACGAAATGTCCCCAAAAAAGCAACTAAAATTCAAAATAGGTGCCAAGGCTATTAACCAACAACAACAGAATAATTTTATTACAGGCAGACAATAATTTATAATTTATTAAAAATATAACTTAATTTTATAATCAGTATAATTTATTGACAGATTCATCTTGCAGAAATATAATCATTACCCCGACAGGTACAAAAAAGCACTGGAAGCAAGACGTCATTTTATTGTATGTACAATAAGACCAGTAGATCTGACTGTCGACACTTCTTTCTACCGCTCTAAACACAGAGAGAAATCCACTCTCTTTTACCGTTCAATTTCAGACGTAGCCCCGTGAAGCTCTTCCTGGAGTCGTTCCTTGAGGTCCGCCAGTTTGGTGGACTCTCGTTGGAGGCGTCGGACCTCCTCTTGGTGCTTCTTCTGGGCAAGGGACAAATCCCTCTCCAGCTGATCCACCCGGGCCGACATCTCCGACTGCTCCGCGCTCTGCTGACTGAAACACAACGCGTTTTTTCATTATTTCTCTATGATTAATGCCTTGTATCCTTCGTGGATCCGCCTGCTAGCCCCCCCGCGTTTACCTCCTTTTACTGATGAAACGCAAGAAGAGTAGTATAGATATAGATACAATTGAATGGAAGTAGAAAACTTCAACAAACAATATCGGGGGGGGGGGGGTGGTAAGCAAAAATACGCAGCGGGGGGGACGATTGGGGGGACCGTCTGAAAAGGCTAAAAATGCTATTAAAAAGGGCCAATTTTATACTTGAACTGATATTACTAAGCTAGAAAGTACTCAAAAATTCAGCTCTATTAGCAAAATAGACGATTTTAGACCCAAAAAGCTTGAAAGCCTTTGAAAACTTTGATCAAGAACCTAGAGTAAAGGGACCCCAAAAGTGGGAGGGGGGGACGCACCAACAGTTAAACACCCCAAGAATTAGGTACACACACACGCATAAAAGGATTCAAGAGGACACCATAATTATGTGTAAAGTAGCAGAAATGATGACGAAGCGTTGGAAACACTGCGTCCATTTTTACAGGACAAAGAGTTATGCAAAGCAAAAAACTGTTTCCTAATACCCTTGCATTTTTTAGCCGGGGGGTGGCCCCCCACTTTTGCCATCCCCCACTTTTCGGCAAGCCCCCCCCCTTTTTGGGGGTCGCCCAAAAGTGTCGAAAAATTAGGTTTTTGAGGTCAAATTTTCAGAAATTTTCTCAATTTTTAGCTAGTTTATGGACTTATAAGGTCATTTTAAGCTTAAAACAGCGATTTTTTGCGTTTTTACCTTAAAAATGCCAATTTTTCGCTAAAAATTTAGGTATATTTGTACCTTGGGCTCGCCCCCCCCCACTTTTCGGAAGCCCCCCACTTCCAAAACCCTAAAAAATGCCAGATACCTTTCACTTTTCAACTTCTTTTCCAAACGTTTCACTTCATTTCTTTTGTCTCGCAGCTGACCAGACAGTCTACAACAAATAAGCAGAAAGAATTAGCAGCACCTAAAGGAGTGATATAAAAATACATAAGTTATACCACAACAATAGCAAGACAACGCAACAGCTCAACCAGTCCCGGCAGAGAGGAGTAAAGAGGCACCTGTACCATAGAGGCACTTTGGTGTCCTATGCAGGCACATTTATGCGCTATAGAGACACTTTGTACTACGGAGGCACCTTTTTGTCCCTGAGCAGTTGCAATGTGAACTGAACTTAATCCTACATAGAGTACAAATGAAAATAAAATGTATGCATTACACTAAGACTCACGTGATATCTCTAACTAACCAATAATATACTCGAAACAATCAGAATATTTCTGATGGGAAAGCCGATTTCATAAAGAGAATAAAATGAGCCTAAACCCTGTCGATCCAAATTATTATTGTAATGTTGATCACAAAGTTGTGCAGTTTTTGGACAATGTCCAACATTTTTTGGGTAATATCTCTTTTTTGCTGTTTTCAAATGAAATTTTGTCTTATTGTTTTCCAAGTTTAACAACCTTCTGTATTTGCGTAAAATTAAAATGATTAAGTCAGTAAAGTTAATGTTTTAAAACCTAAATTTTAGTAGTTAATGACTTTGTATGATTGTACAGTGATTCTGTAAGGACAGCATAGTGCCTGTGTAGCACAGTGCCTCTGTAGTACAGTTAGTGCCTGAAAGCCACAAGTGCCTCCGTAAGACATAATCCTGTGAAACGGGTGCTTCTGAATATCCTCAGCTAGAAATAGCAGTTTGCTAACCATTTGGTTATTTCCTAACCAAATGGTAAATGGTTAGGAAATACCTCAAAGGAAAAATATTTAAATTTTGATTATCAAATCACTAAATTCTTATCAATTATTAAATCAAATTTAGTAGCTACAGCTGGAGACCAGGCTTTTCTGCAAAGAAAGTGATTTCATTGGAGCATTAACGATCTAAAATTCAAGAATTAGGGAGGAAACGCTTACTTGCTTGATTTGGTAACAAAAAAATGTGTACACGTACATTGTGTAATTTATAAAAAAAAGCTCGCGTCCAGCCAAAAAAACATTTTTTTAATGAGGTGACATACTTATCCATTTTGTCAGTATTGGAGTCGAGCTGTGATTTGAGCTGTTTGTTAGCCTTCAGGAGTCGCTGCTCCTCCTTCCTGTGTCGCTCACACTCATCAGCCAACTCTTTACGACATGTCATCGTTTGTTTCTCAATATCCTAAACAAAAAAATTGAAAAAACCAAGAGTCAGTCAGTCAAATAAATCCATCATCAAAATAGAAAACAAGCTGCGACAACATCCAGCACACCATACTTTCCGACTTAGTTAGGGGTGGCTAGATTAAGGGAACTATATACAAAGCATCATCCTTGTTCGTCCTCTGTCTCGAATATAAACTAACTAAATGGACATAACCACAAGCGGACAAGCCCCCATTGGGGAAGTCGCCCCCACAAGGGGTCCCGAAATTGCTCCCACAAAAGGGGTAAGAAAATTGGCTACAATGGGTGAGAAAATTGCCCAAAAAATAAGTTTTACGACAAAAATTTCAAAAGCTTTTCCCGCTTCGCCGGTATTTTTCACTGAAAATCACTATTTATGCTAAAAAAACGTTCGAAAAACGTTGTTTTTGCTAAAAAACTTGCTTGCAAAAATCGCCCAAAAAATTCGTTTTAATAAGTGCGCTTAATAAAAGTCGCTCCCACAAGGGCTTGTACCCAAATGTGCTTCCACAAGGGTCAGTAAAATTTGACCTCCCGTTCAGATATGGACGTATAACCTACCAACCATCCAGAGGTAACTGTCTACTCTCTCTTCCAACTTCAGCTTCAAACATGTTCAGACTGAATATGTTTTCGAGCTTCACATAAGCTAAGCTTACAGCCAGTAAGAGCATGTCGTTCATGGGATAGTTAGCTCTACCTGTATCTGACAGGTAACGGACACAGGGAGGGGACGACTCAACGAGAATGTAACACTCATCACATACGCTTAGCAACTGTCTGCACTATGAAACTATCCACAGCTCTAAGATTGATCAATTAATGACAACTATGTTTTGTATCATGTCTTAGCAATTTCTGTCAAAGGATTGGGGCAATGGAACCACAAGAGACGCTTAATAAGTGATAAGAATGAATATCACTCCCCCAGTAAATGCAAATAGTTTGTGCAGGTGCTGGCTGTCCAGCCAATAAAAGTTTAAATCCATACACTAACTGATAGGGATGCACCGGGGCCAAAAATTAGCAAAATTTTGTCACTTTTCTGACATCTTTTGACCAAAGGTTGGAAATTTCGATAGTCAAAAAGTGCTACAAATCGTTTGTTTTCCCACCGATTTGAATGAAAACGACGACAGTAACGTTTGTATATCAAAAAATATTGCAAAATTTCAATTTTCAGCAAAATTTTTGAAAATTTTCGATTTGGACCCCCAATTTCTAGGTCCCGGCCCCGGTAGTGGCAGACCGGTGCATCTCTACTAACTGATGTGTAATATGAATTGTGATTTTAGTAGTTTTAGCAAAAAACATTAGTCAGAATAAAACTACAAACTTCCTTCCATCAAAATTGTACAGAACCGAAAAAGAAATGGTTTGCATCAAATTGTCAAATAAAAACAAATCGAATTTTAAACAGCACGTATCGGATCCTATCTCCAGTACAAGATATATAATAAAAATATATACGAAATAATTTTTGCTTCACGAAAAGGCAAAAGTTGCTGAAATGACAGCAATTAGTTTTTAGCAAAGTATGTAAGAAGAATTCAAGCAAGGACCCTTTTGAAAGAAAATAAAGAATGCAACCGATAATTTATTTAAAGAAACTAGAGTTTCAAAAATAAAAAAAGAAACAAAACAGCAGATTATGAAGCAGCTTACTAACCGTGGACTGCCCCAATAAAGTTTACTAATTGCCGCAGAATAGCAGAACGGTAACTAATTTTCCATTCAAAAGTTTGACTTAACCTTCTGCATTCCCGCGGCTAGACTTCAACTTTTCTGGTGCAGCCCAGGGTAAAAGGAAGAACTGACTCTCCTCTGCGCATTTTTCATCACAAACTGACAGTATATACAAAAGATTGAAAGTTCTGATTTGAATTTTTCTTTTGAATCAGCTTTTGTCACTTTTTCTTGAAGTGCTGATCCTAAATTTGAAGTGCAATAAAAAACTATCCAGCTTCGGTTGCTTCAACTATGGATTTTGACTGCTCAGTATGAGTGACTGCAGTAAATATACAACTTTATTTGATAACACTGTGTAGATATTAATAACTTTTGTGTTTATTGATTGATAACGTTAGTATGTTGACAAATAGCGACTGCCTCCGTTCCGTTAACCGATATCCGTATATCCATTTAAGGTGGTGATTCCTTTTGGGCACATATTGTTGTTTGACGGCTCAAACCAAGATGAAATTTGATGAAACTTTCCAAAATAAGTTCATTTGGTGTTCTAACACATTCCGCGCAATCCCGCTTCAAAATGTCGAGATCTCCGTTCAGGACAGGTTTTACCGATTTCTGACAGTTGAGCAGCAGGTGCATAGTTATGCCTATACTCATTTGAAAGATATCGTTAAGATCTAAATTTTTGGTTTCGAAGCATCTTTCTAGTTCTTCCCTATTATGAGATATAGCCGACTTTTTATTTTGCGTTGAATACTTGTCATTTTTGCAGAAATCAAATAATCGACGATTTCTTCAGCCGTAAAATTAAACTAAGGGTGTCGATTTGAAGGTCTCGTCGAGGCCGTCGTCCGAGGCATGATAATCTTCCAACTGCTATCCCGTGATCTGCTATCATAAAAAATGTAGTTTTTGCAAAAACATAACCAACTTTATTCCAGCAATTGTGGAGCATTTACTATGCAAGCTACAGGATAAAATACACTTAATAGACTTGTGTTACACAGAAATACACAGACGACCCTGTTTTAGTTGCCTGGATTGCTGCTTTCTAGCTAAAGTGGAAAGTAGGCAAAATCCAGGTTGCGCAAACATTTTAGCAAATTTCTTCATAACGGAGAGTGATTTCATGATAATTAAAAAAGGGTCCCCAGCTATTTGATAGTGGAATCGAATGATGTAGCCGATGTCTCACGAAAAAATTTACTTTAGTCTGCAAAAAATCTGGAAAATTAAAGTACTTCGAAAATCCAGTGAAACAGTTTCCGAAAACTAAAGTTAGTTTCATCGCATTTATTAGAAAAAGAAAATCTTAAGCTCCATTTTGATATAAAAATGGCGTCTTAACTCCAAGCAATGAATGAGTAATAAGGGTTCAAAGTTGACGTCTCCAAAAGGAATCACCACCTTAAAACATAAGTTGAAGAAATCTTTTCCTTTTCACAGTTAAGGGGGGTGCTACTTGGGTCGAAAATTCGACCCTCACCGATTTGGCTCAAATTGTGCTCATTGATACTCCCTAGGGTCGTACACAATCCCTTGAAGTTTGGGATGATTTCGTCCAGGAATAAAAAAGTTACAGCCTTTCAAAATTTCCAATTCCTATTAAAAATGGCCTAAAATCGGAACTTTAGAATTTTTGCTTCTGACAACGATGACTTACTCAAATCAAAACCGTTTGAAACGTTCTATAGCTCATTTTGGAGCTAAATACAATATCTAAAACTTGTCGAAAAGCTTTGTTCGAAATTCAGTTTCTAATTTTCGTATATAGCAATCTTTTTTGTGAGACAACCCCACAAACACAGAAATTGAAAATTCACGAACATACGGTTTCTGACCGATAACTTTAAATAGCTGCAAAATGGACGTTTGCGCCAAGAAGTTTTTTAGAATTGAAAAAGGTATCGATTGATGTATATAGATATTGTGCATATTTGTAAAGTTCGAAAATTTTCGAAAATGTCAGATTTTGACCATTTTTTGGGATTGTCTCACGGAAACGATTAGTGCAAAAGTTAGAAACTGAATTTAGAAAAAAGCTCTTCGACAAGTTTCAGATATTACATTTAGCTACAAAATGAGCTGCAGAACGTTTCAAACGGGTTTGATTTGTATAAGTCATCGTTGTCAGAAGCGAAAAATCTAAAGTTCCGATTTCAGGCCATTTTCAATAGGAATTGGAAATTTTGAATGGCTGTAACTTATTTATTCCTGGACGAAATCATCCCAAATTTCAGTGGATTGTGTAGGGCACTATGGAGTATCAATGGGCACAATTTGAGCGAAATCGGTGAGGGTCGAATTTTGGACCCAAGTAGCCCTCCCCTTAAAACGGCAAAGTTTTGTGAATCCCTGCAACCTACAATGTGCCATCTTTGATTGATCAACAAGGCTAGGCAAGGAAAGGAGCCTAGAGCCAAGGCAAACATCAGGTCTAGCAAGAACCAAACGGAGCGAACAATAATTTCAAAAATCAAATAAATCATTCAATTCAAAAAACGAAAACAGGACGAATTGAAATCTAGGCTGAAAGCCTAGATACGCTAAAAGTATACGCGTAAACAGTGATTATTGAAGTCGAGTCGGGGAAAGACCTAAGTAATACCAAGCAAGTATCACACTCCACTAGTAACAAAAATGCCCTAACGGTCATTGCTAAAGGGGAGAATAGGGAAATGCTGTTAAAGCGGAAAAATGCCAATAGTTTCGTGCAGAT
>JASAND010016238.1:0-20847 GCA_030248195.1 Trissonchulus latispiculum
CACGTTGGCATCCGCCGACTTCCCTGACCGACGGCACACATAACGCCGCGGTACTCACTCCCTCTCCCCCCCACCAGTACCGTCTCAACCGAACGCAACAACGGCACGGCGCGGATTCCTACCCGCCGGCCAGCCCAACTGGAATCTCGTGTCCTCAGGGTGGCAAGCTTGCACCCACTCCTTCCTTGGCCGATGTGAACTGTTACCGGCCGCCAACCACTGCCACTGACTGCAGCCTGGAGCTCTGACCGTCGTAGGTCCCTCTCCGGTCATCTCCCCCGTCCTCAACCCCTGGAGCTCTAGCCGTCGTAGGTCCTCTCCGGCTATCTCCCACAGAAATCACTGTCCCAACCCCTGCTGCACTACCAAACCAGCCTCACCATTAACTTGGACTGCCGCTTTCACTGCAACCATTACCGACAAGAAGATCTGATGAACTAGAAATTTTTGTAAACAATATAATCGAATGCCTACTTGTACAGTTGAATTGTCTAGGTTGGAGTTTTAAGTGTACCCTATCTGTAATGTTGGTTTACGACTAATCTATGCTGTGATTGACTGTTTTGCTTTGCTATACTTCCCCCCCTAGTAAAAACCTACCACATTTTTTGCGGTGGAGAGTGTGGAGGATAGAAAATTTGTAATACTAGGGTCGGGCCGAAATGTGTGAGATATGACTAGAATTAGTGAAAATTAGTGAAATAATGATTGGATTTTTGGTTGATATTGAATTGATATTGAACTGATTTCTATACCTTGCATACTTGACTTTTGTAACTTGACTTTTGTATTTTATACCCTGACTTATACTTCTGACACAAATTTCGCATATCTGTGGTCATATCCTATTCTATAGTTAGCTATGTATTTCTTTGCTGGCTCTGTTGAACGTAAAGTTAAAAGGTATTTTGGTCTTTGAACTGTGACTGTCGTCTTTAGTATTCGGTCTCTATTTGAAGTTGATTGTTGTTCACTATTTGAGAAGTTTTGACAAAGAAGTTAGAAATTCTAGCTGTTTTGTGATGGACATTTTTATTTGCAAAACGAATCCAAAATTGGGTACTTATCTCCCCAGGAAACTAAGTGGGGTTAATGCGTCTAAGTTCGGGATTTTTGGGAGCCTCGTTCACCCCTAGAGCTGGGTTCATACGTCACTGGTAAGTGACGTATGATGATACACACACACAGAACGCACTACACGAAAGGGAGCCGCAAGCTCCGCCTTACACGTCACGCACACATGATTGACAGGTCTTCCCCAAAACCAAAAATTTTCCCAAATTTTGAGATCAGTCGTGGTTGAGCTGCCCGAGAACTCAGTTTTCGCTGTCATTTTGCTGACTTACTAGTCCGAGTGGATTTTGTGACCGAGGGCCCGTGAAGGGATAGACCGGTCAGTCAATTTTGGATTGTGTGTACGGTCTTTATATTGACCGGTACGTTCAGGCTTTACTTGTTGGGGCTAGCCACGACTCGTCTATTTTCTGCTATTTTTACTCTGTGATTACCTTCCCGATCTGCTATTTCCCGTGTTTACCTTTGGCCTTATCCTTGGGAGGACCTGTCAACTGATCACATCCATCACACACGGAACCGGAGCATCCAGGTAACTCGGATCGTGAGTTTGATGAACCAGGAGGGTTAATATTGTCCTGAATTAGCGTGAGACTTTAAAAGAACGCGTTGTCTAAAAATTGAGGTTAAAAGGATCTTTGACTCTTGATTGACACTAACCAATTATATTGTACTTGTGTATCCTTGTATGATTTTGTGTTCTGTACTTGCCTACCTATACGTCGGTATCCTTGTATTCTAAACTGTAGATAATGCTGTACTATGTATAATCATAATCGTGACTGTCTCATTAAACTAATAATTTAATTTAATTAAGACGTGAATTGGCTTTACCTGCTCTTGAACGAGAGATAGTTAAAAGAGAGATCCTTAGATCGCCAGAAATTAGGAAGCAACTGGGAACCGAATATCTAGATTTATAGTTAGTTAGATTAATATGCTGACCCCTGTGTATGCCCTTGAATGACTAGGGAATAGCACGTAGAAAGCCAGTGCTAAACGTGAATCTTCCGGGATTTGTATCTAATTTTGTAGAGAAAAGAGGATCAAAACGACCCCCAGATACCCTTTTCTTTACATATATCCACATTTTGTGGAAATGGTCATAAGATATACTGCGGTGATGATGCCCGAAATCGTTAGTTTATCGGTTGTTTACAGCCACCTCACCCCAGTCGGTTCTCCGGTTAGGGATAGTGTCTGCAATTTTATACTTCGTCTTCGGGTCGGAACGGCTGACACTGAACAATTGCAGCTGCAATTATCCGACGTGTTCTACAAGGCTATCAGTACGACCTCTGGTTTGTCGTTTATGCCTATTTATTTCTACCCTATCATCCAAATTGGAGTAACTGAAGAAACAAAGACAACATCCGTATTCCAAAATTTGGCAAATTTAAAAAAAACCCGAAAGAAAACTTGCTACAATCAGCTACGTCAACTGGCCAGGATATCTCCAGGCCGGAGGGGAAACCAGTAAAGTCTGGTATACAAAGTGAAATGGAACGGATCTTGGATTATTCAGTGGGTACGGATCATAATAAAAAGCTGGCAGAAAAGTGACTGCTAAGCCATTAGCAGAAATTATGAGATGAGAGCAGTCAATCTGTTGAGCAAAGATAAAGCTCCCCCTTTTTGCTTCATGAATGGGGGCTCTCTAGGAAGAAGCCAGTAATTACGTAACAGGACAGTAAAAGTAGCGCACCCTGTAGGAAATGGATATTTTTAGCTGTTAAGATTTACCCTGGTAGTCAAAGGCACCAAAACGAAAAAATTGAATGGACGGGCAGAATAATAGTCTAACTCACACACGCTTTGAAATTAATTAATGAAATTAAAGTGTACTAATTAAGTATACTTGTCTTTCCATTTGACGCTTTTGTTTTCAAAACTGTAATCCATTTTAAACATTCCTACTTCAGCAGCTGCAATTTAGTCTGGACTATCACTCTATGCAAAATGTGAAATTAGATCAATATTATAACGTGTAATTGATAGGGAAACACGATGAGAACCTTACTTCCGATTTTAGCTTAACAAACCAATAAGCATAGAAGTGTTGTTTATCCACAGAAAACAAAATGAAATAGAATAAGATCATACATCATGTTTTTGACAGATTCAGAGGGAAGGAAAGGAAGCCGCTCGTTTAGCTGATACTTCCCCAACTATAATGCTGGAAACGCTCCAGAACCGTCCATAGTTGATGCCAAAAGAGAACCTCTGATTATTTAAGCCATGCTAATAAAGAAAAAATGGAAGTGAATTGAAAAAACAGATAATCAAGAAATAAGTAGGCCCCAAAAGGGGTAGTATTCCTTGGTAGACCTATTATTATTATTATCAATTACAATCGCTTTGATTCGATAGTCACAACTGTGATCTTGTTGCATTATCCGTTTTAGGTTTCGGGGGTCTCCAACTAAGCACCCTCGACAAAAAAGGCACAGCAGTATACTAGAACAGTTCTGAAGATAGGTGTAGTCTGAACTGAGATAACCCTTTACAGTGCTAAAAATATCCGAATCACATTAGTAAAATAAAGGAGGTTAGATATGTGGCAGAGTATCTGCTTTCCTGATAATTGCATGAGTTTATTTTTATTTCGCAAGGGGGGGAGGGGAATGTTTCTTGTACACTATTATCACTCTTGCTTGCTGAGCTTGTATAGATCCTGGATTAAAGATCGCACATGTTAAACATACAACATGTTAATTCAGCGTTGAGCTTTACATACCGCGTAAAAATTCGACCAGTGTATCACCGTAATTAGTGAGTATCAAATGCTTGGACTCCCGCTGCCACAAGACTTTGACAAAACCCCTTGAGCAATGGACTAAGCACATATCGGTTCGGCGTTGGCTCTAGCCAGCCCAGCTATCTATCTATCCTTAACTTGTCGGTAAATGGGTACCACTACATGGGAAAGTAACAGGAGTCTGTGTTCTGACGTGATGCCTGAAGGCTTCCACAGATGTAGTCAACATTTGACTTGTCACTCCTGGCTTCAGGCTGTGAATCCGGAGATAAGCATCGGTACCCCATAACTTTATGTAGGCTGAAGATTTAGTTACGTGAGGGGACGTTACGGTTAAGCTAAGCGGCGAAATACCCAGCGGAGCAGTTTATCTGTTCAACTGAACCAAGAGTCCATGATTTTCTTCTGTATATTAGAAGAAGAAGAGTAAGCCACTTGAGGACTCCTCTTCTTCGCATTGCGTAACGGTGCTGCGACCACACAACGCGAATGTTTCCCCGTTTGGGGGGTGGGGTAGACAGGTATACCCCCCGTTTGGGAGGGGGGAGCCAAAAGTGGTCCCCGTTTGGGGGGAGGTCGCTGAAAGAGGTCTCTAATTTGGGGAGGGACTTTCTTGCTCAAGCAGGCTCATTCTGCTTGGCTGTTCGCGACCCCCCCCCCCCCTCCCCAAACTGGGACCACTTTTTGTGACCCCCTCCTAAACGGGGACCCATTTTCGAATAGAACAAAAACTACCGTAATCCTTTGCTAAACCCCCCCCTCTAACGGAGAGGGGCTTTCTGCAATCTGATTGGCTGTTGGCTACCTTCCCACCACACAGGGGTCTCTTTTTGGCTACCCCCCCCCCCACCAAACGGAGGGGGTATGTGCTGTCTATTTGGTCAGGTCAACCCCCACCCCAAACCAGGGAACATCCGCGTATTGTGGTCGGAGCACCGTTATGCAATGCCAAGAAGAGAGCCCTCTAGTGGCTTACTCTTCTTCTTAATAATAGTGCAATTATGCACTCCCGGGTTACTCTATCTAACCCTAAACATCTATGTAAGATAAACGAGAAAATGGTCACACTAAATTTAGAATAGACCCAAAACCTTTAATAAATTTTTACAAAAGTTTTGCTCCAGGTGAGGCTCGAACTCACAACCTCCGCATCTCTCAGCCGGTACTGCTTATAAGTACGGCGCGCTAACCCATTGCGCCACTGGAGCACGTTTCTCAAAGGTTGGTCAAATGAAAATGTATGATCAAAAATGCAAATCAACTATTTTTTCCAAATTAAACAGTAGACTTAAAATAAGGCTTCGTACAATGAAATGTGCGTAAACTGTTATAATACTCATTTATCTCACAAAGACTCCACGAATACGTTTTGTTTCAATTAACGCCACAATTAACTAATGCCAATCCTCCCATTTTGTAGGAACACAAGGCACATTGAAATACGTTTGTAGGAATATTTATGATTAAATAAAATTTCTTCGTTATCTTTATCTGTAAAAATTATATATAAATATATTCGTAGATAAGTAGCCGTGACAATATCAATGAAATATGGTACTCAAATAACTACTCTAAATGTTTCGGTCTTTTTAGTTGTACTGTTGTGTACTATATATCAACAAAATTGTGGTTTGGACATAATTTGTTTCAGATGCTGTTCTAATTTGAGTACTCTAGGCAAACGTGTTTTGTGAAGCTCGTAAATAAAGTCTCGAAATCAGAAATTATAAATTATTTGTGAAAGTATTGAAGAAATGTTGCAGGGTCTGGTCGCGCTGTTCCCAGTTCCCCTGGTCAGGCTCCGGTTCCTACCGAGGGCGAAATACAGAAGATTGTATCAATTTTTGACAATTTCCATAAACTTTTGCAATTTTAAATGTCAAAAATTACTAAAAATTATTACCGATAATAAGTTTTCATCGGTGATTTGAATGAAAACAACACTATTAATGTGTGTTTTTGAACTTTTATACTAGAAATCTGAATTTTTCAGAAATGTTTTTGAAAATTTCAGTTTGGATAACCTTCTGTTCCAGAATCGGTAATTTCAGAACCGATGCATTTCTACACAATGTAACAGAAAGACATCGAAAGTTGTCAGAAAGAAAGCTAGTCTTTCGAAAACTGTTTTAGGACCTTTTCAAGAAAGGGTAGGGTAGAGTTGAGCAGAGTAGAGTAGAGTAGAGTTAAAATTAACTCTTTTCATGAAAGCACAGAGTTAATTTTAACTCTGCGCGTTTTAACTCTCTTGACCCCTGTAGGGTTAAAAGCTGTAGAGTTAAAAGGAATTAAAATTACAGAGTTAAAAAATTAACTCTTTTAACTCTTTCGTGAAAAGGATTGAGTTAATTTTAACTCTACTCTACCCTTTCTTGTAAAGGCCCTTTGACCATTAAAAATTATACTGCATACTTTCAATCCACTGAACAATTTAAACTTTAAATAAAGCTGAAACTTTTATGACAGTGGTCAAATGACCGATCACAACTGCGAACAATCTGGCTTGGGGAACAAGTTTTCACAACTCAACCATATTAAATCTAAATTTTAAGCCAAGCTGGAATTCCTTACCGTGTCGACAAAACGTTCAAACTGCAATCACACTATTCAAATCTTGGATACAGAAACTGTACTTCAGATGAACGATAAAAGAAGAGTGGGGAAAATGCTAATGGAGAGAAACCAGTGGAAAAGAAGAAGAAGAAGAAACTCTCCTAGTTGGAGATCGTTGCTTTTCAAGTTCGTTTCTGTCCTTGTTAGCCGGGAGAAACAAGAATTCTATTCCCTACAACTTTTAAGGGGGGACCCGAAATTGGAGAAAAAGCAAACAGAAGACACAAGATGCAGACTTCCAGCCAATTAATCATAATTTCTCTGACAAAAAGAGGAGTCGCCTTTCTTGTGTGGCAAAAAATAGTGGCGCGGAAAAAAGGGGGTGAGGTGGGAAAAACTTTTCGAGAGGGAAGCACTTTTGATACGCTGTGGGAATGTAAATTGATAAGAGTAGGGTCTGCAAAGTACACACTAGAAAGGATATTGTACCGCTAACATCTGTATTGTAGTGGAAACTCAAGCTATCTACGTATGTAATTAGTCTGAGCTTACAGGAGGTCCACCTCATATTCACCTATAATATATAAACAAACAAACAACTCTTTTGAAATTGCAAACCTTGGATTCGAATTCGCAGTTCTGCTCATTTCACTGACGCTTTCATTTTGATAGAATTGGTAAATAGTGTGGTGTAACAAATCTATTGAGAGATAAGATGTGATCTGATTATAGATATTATTGTCGTGGTTAGATTGAATATACCAAGAGATTATTGCAAACAGCCCGTGGATAAAATTGGTGTTGACATACAATGGTAAAGTTGCCATATTTTCATTAATGAAGAATTTTTATTATTCAGCAGATATTGCGCCTACATTAAACGTGATTTCAGTTTAGTTTTAATATAAGAGTAATCGAGTTTGATTTAAATTCAGTCTATTCAATCTTTAGGATCGAGAAGGTTAGTAAACAAAAACCGATCACAGTTTTCTACAAACATTTTTTGGGCAGGCTTTAGCAAACTGTAAAGGTCAGCCTTTCCGGTTCAGTAGGGAATGGACTTAACGTATTCCCAGGACAAAACGTAAAGGTAGCCGTCTACAAAAACGAAAGGAAGACAGTCCCAAAATGCCAATAGGAAGAAACGGGAGGTTGGAATCTTTCTGGTTTAGTATTATGGTCCTTGATAAGTGGGCAATTAGACTATTAGACAAGAGATAAAACCCCCTCCTGGAACAGGGGAGGGGAGAAGCCTTGAAGGTGAAGATACCAAAAGGGAAAGAAAGGAGCCTCTACAAGTCCAGGCCCAGAACCCACAGAAAGATACTCTTCAGTATAGAAAAGGTAGCCTACGTACATGTACGTATAGGCCAATTTTCTAGTCGGAAAAAATACCCCAACGATGGGCCTTATGCCCATTACATGCTTCCATAGTTTCCGAAAGACTAAAACAACAGAGTCTCTGTGTGTGCCAGAATACATGACATCAAAACCTGTGCATTAAATAGGTAGGACTGGCTCAGGCTTTTTCGGGGCGGATCCATTGAAACCGGAACCGCTGGAGTAAAGCTTTTAATAGGCTGAAACGTTTCTCTGATAGGCAAACTATATTCAAATGGTGCTTTATCGTGAGGGTGAATCTTTGACTCAGAATTTTGTATTTAGCTACTACGGTTATGACCTCCAAGATTGTTTACTCAAGAGTTTCCCTAGTCACTCGGTGCTCCAACAGCACCCGGTTGCATCCACTTCAGTCCTAGGTTAGGTTTGGCGGCACCACGCAATTGGTGCCCATTCGCCGTGTCAACTGGTGTTTCAGAAAGGGTCACTTGCTCAAGGAGACTTCAAAAATCTTTGTGGTGCCACGAGATTCGAACCATCGACTATCAGGGCAGTGTCAGACGCCTTTGACCACTCGGCTACACGGCCGTGAAACTGAAACACTTACTCCCTTATAGATGTGGTAAAGATACAGTTAATTACTGTTGTTATTATAATGTAGGTAATGTTAGAAATAGGATAGATAATCTGGCCAATTAAAAGATATATTGGTCCAACATTAGCATGTTAATTTTTAGATATTAAATAAGATATAGATGTAAGAAATGAGACCGATAAATAAAATGATAAAATGAGGCAAATTGGGCTTGTTCGAATTCTTATCGAAAACAATCAGATGTCACTGAAACAGAATTGTTAAGCTTGTAGGTTAAAGAAAATGTATGAAAGAAAAGTTTGCGTAAAGGGAGGACAAAAAGTGTTGCAGTCACAATAACGTAAAGGTATGCAGAACCCGGAGTGCATTTATTGCAAGATTTACATTAGGAATGGGGAAAGTGCGTGCACCTGCCAGCATATGGTTGCTTGGCACTTGACGTATACTACTTTTAATGCCATAAAATACTTCTTTGCTCTAAGTCGAACAAACATTTGAAAACTTAATGGTCCTCGTACTTAAGACAGCGAAATCGACAGGTGTGTGACTCAACGGAAGCCATGCGCTATCCTGAGTAGGTACTCTGGATTGCGTGTGGTTGTCTAAAGACCAGACGAAGTCATATGTGTCATACTCTTCCTATTATAAACTCTTAATAAAATTAACACAGTGATTGCACACGTTAACATTTAACATACCTACATACTGAAACTGAGTTTGTGTGGTCAGTGTTGGCTGCTATCGATCTTTGCTGTTCAAATACCAGGTGATCCCTGGCCGCGAAGTTAGGGATTATGCTTTTATTTACAGCTAATTTATAGTATAGGTTTTGATAGCTGAGCAGCCATTGGCTCTGCTTTTGTTTCAAAAGTAAAGCCGCTGGGCGCATACATACCGTAGATTCTACATTCCTATTTAGGTGACAAAACTTATCAATCATTCAATAAATTAGATGGCCAGGTTTGATTCCCAATTGTTCAAAAGTCTAGCACCTTACTGGATGGATAGACAAAAATGATTCTGAGCTGCGTAGGAAATTGGCAAGATTAGTCAGTCAGGGAAACTAATGAGTTAGTTATGCAATAGGAGGACAGATTTGGTGCCGCTTAATCTTAGCCGGTCTTGGTATCCTTGGTAGCAACTTTTCAAAAAACAATCAGCTGAAAGCTAAACTCTGATAATAAAACTTTTATACCAGTCAATTTGTCTACTCTAACAGATCGTTTGATTCAAAGAAATCTGCTGAAAAAGCGAACGTATAAATCATGGAGCTATTGTTTCATATCTCAGCAATTTTTTTCTTTGAAAGTCTCAGTGTCAAACTTCGACAAAAAAGGTTAAGCAGCCAGATAAGAGTGTGTGTCTAACCTTCCTTTCTCAAATATGAATTTTAATATACCAGAGAACTGAAGAAAAGATTAGATGGGGGAAAGAAATCTCATAAGAATTAGAAGTTGAGCAACGTCTGAACGGAAGGACTGAAGCGTCCAATATTAATATCCTCATGACAGAAGGGGGGGGGTGCCAAGAACCCGACCTCTTTCCCCCTCTCATCTTTTCTCAATAACTCTTCTCTCTCTGTCTACACATTTATCTGAAAGCACAGCCCCTCTGTGTTAACCTTATGAAGGCTCGTCTGACAAAGTGGCACAGTTGACCCTATTCACTCCTGGTATGGAAAAAGTGAAAGAACATAAAATAAAAAGAAGAAATGAAAAATGGAAAAATGCATAAACCTGGAGCATAGAATTCCCCGCTATAGTTCTGCCAAATGTCGGATTTTAAACGAACTCAATAAACGCAATCCCGGAACTGTCCTATAAGCGACTCTTCCAAAAAATCGGAGAGAAAAGTTTCAATTTTTCGATCCGGTGTTTGAAATCAGCGATCGCAATTTACCCTTGGGCAATTTCTCAGCCAAATCAGAGACAAAAACTTTCTCGAACAGTTAGGGAGGAGGCAAATACCGCCTCCCCCCCACCTATAAGTAAGTGTCGACCATCTTTAAGACTTAGCCATCAGGTAGCTGGAAATAAATGCTTAAAGCGTTCGTCCTTAGGAAATTTTCCGCCGACAAACTTCAAAGCAAACCTAAAGTCAGTGTGTAGATTTATGAATCCCAATCGAAACCATAAACCTGACTGGTCTCATGAACACATCAGGAGTAAACAGGCTCTCATTAATACCTAATGAGCTCATAAATTGGTGTAATCAAGGGGAGTCCAGCTGTCTAGCTCCATTAGGTGACTGGGAATTAAGAGTGACGCTGAAAAAAATGCCGACAAGGTCACTGGATAATGATCCTAACCTAAGAACCACTATTTCTCCTGAAACTATGCCAGACTACCTTCTCTGTAGCTTAAGTACAAGCCTGCACTACCCATGGATATGTGCTTAAGAGAGAAGTTAACCGGTCATACAACCGGGACTACGTTGTGCTAATGAGCAAATTTAATGTCAACCTTGATTGATGACTAAAATTTGTATGCGACTTTGCTCGGGGATTATGTTTTCTGTCCGTGATCTTCGTCTCTCGACTGCGCCGCCGCTGTTGTATTTGCAGCTGAAGCTTTAGCTAGTATATCCGAACAAACCATTGAACAAATATTCATAAACAATCTCATCTAGTCGACGGTTTTGGCTTCCATCAGATTTCCCTGAGTTTATCCAATACAGTGAACCCTTTATACAGTAACGGAAAGAAATTCCAATAAGCTCATAAAAGACAAAAAATACAGACAAAGAAAATTAATGTACAACAGTTTCAGAACAGTTTGGTTTCCGTATTATGACCTTCATTAGATTTCATTGCTGCTGTTGTTGCTGTTGTTGTTGTCGCAAAGTTGATGCCAGTAGCTTCGTAATCAAATGATTACAATCATCACCCCATTGAAATCGATAGGCAGCCTGCTGTAATCGATATTCGTGATCATATTTCAGAATCGAGGACCAATCAAATTGCTCTGCTAGTTCTCCAAATTTCGCCGTATACAGAAGATATCTTCGAACCTGGATCAAAACAGGCAACAAATGGAAGGTAAAAAAGAAAGTGTACAGAATCAGAAGCTAGACTTCTAGACTTCTCACTTCTGGCTTAGAAAGCCTTTGCCAAAATAAGACCAGGCTCTCCTAAACGAATCAAAATAAAATTTGGCTTCAATTTTAGGTACTCATGTAGTGTAGTCTACATCATGTAGTGCGCGTTAGCGCACCACCTATAATAGTTAATGTTTAAATTGGTCGAAAATTTCCAATAACTTTAGCTTTACAGAATTTCGAAATTCTTTTTTTCGAATTTCACTCACATCGTCCAGTGTTGTGATTTCGCCCCGCTCAATTTTCATGTCCAGAATTCTGGCGTTGGCGGAAATCCACTGAGCGGGCGTGACGGTACTCAGCGCCACTGCGGTCGAAGAATTGGATCTCTGGAGGGATATCGATTTATCCCCCGACAGACTTCGGGTTTCCGAATTCTCATCCGAATCAAAGTTTGCCATCGCAGTCAGATCCACAAAATCCGGAATCAGCATGGCTCGTTTGCCGGGACGACTGCAGCTGAGATACTGTGTTCTGGAATTCACGGAATCTGAAAAAAACCGAAAATATAAAGAAAACTAAGAAGAAAAATAAAAATATAGAAAGAGTTAGAACTTAACGCTGAAAATATTGAAAAATACAGACAGGGATTTAATGAGTTTTTGCCGAGCTGTTTTTTCCCACGTGTACAGGTAAAATTAAAATTAAAATAGGACGCTAGTAGTGGTTTCACTGCCAATTAAATACGGAACAAATTAATTAGGGGTTTTAAGCTGTCCTGTTGGTTTGTGTTAACGGTTAGGGTTAAAGCTGTGCAAACCTTGTGCGTTGAAATCAGTTTGGCATAGTGTTGCAAGGATGGTGTGTGGAAAATCTATGTTTCTGGGGAAAATCATGCAGAAATTGACCAACAAAATTAAGCAATATCCTTAACTAAATAATTCAATCGAATAAAATTGCTCTAACGGCTATTATTCAAAACATTGCTATTATGCCTAATTCTTAACTAATCTATCAATTAATTCACTTTATTGTTTACTATTATTTATTGTGTTCAAAAGTTATTAACATTAACAGTATATATCACCTCCAGTCGTACTGGCGGAGTCCCCCAGAGCCAGAAGGTGGGAGACCTGGACACTCTGTTCCGGTGAGCCCACTTCTGAGTGACCACTGGTCTTCAGCTGTTTCTGCAGCAGTCGCAGCTGACCTCTGGGCAGCTGACCCGCCAATTCCTGGAGGTCATCCGGTTGCATAGCCATGACCTCCGGGACGGTGTGAAAGCCGTGACGCGCGATGACTCGGGTCGTTTCCGGCGTCAGGTGACACTGTAGGCCCCACTGGGTCAGTGAATCCGTTTCGGCTGAAGTCAGTAGGCCGCCGCTGGCGCTGTCGGAATCCGACGGTAATAAGATCAGTGAATCGGAACCCGGAATTCCGGGCCCGGGTCCGCTACCGGTTCCAGGGATATTCATGCTAAGGGAAGGGGGTCTAGAATAGCCCATAGGCCAGCATGAATTGGCATTAATCTCTGAAATTGAAAAAATTAATCATAAAGACAATTGTTACTGGTTGCAGTTTTGTAGAAGTAATTTATTGGAAAACACTATAACAGCTGAAGTGAAGATTAAATATTATGACAACTATTGCAGTGTGATTAAAGAAACTAAAAGCTAAATTTTTAACCGAGACCACATGCATTTTGTTGGTTCAGTATAGACGGGGGGACAACTACATTGCATCTACAAATTCACTTCACTCCGAGTACACGTTTACTTTAATCGACGTTGTTCGACTTTCAGCATAGTAATTAAAATTTCAAAATGTTTGGTTTAGTTAGGATTAGGCTAAACTTAAGATTACCATTTCGCTTCACTTGAGAACTGTGTATGCTGTGCATTAGAGTAACTGTAAGTGATTAAGCTAAGCTCAATTCGTCAAGCTTGGATTCAGTTTGTAACAGCTGACGACAAGATGATATTGACAACATGATAAACGTCAATGATAAGGATAAAGTATTAAATGGTGATGCAAGCAAATCCAATCATTGCAAGATATTGTAAGGGGGTTGCGCGTTTTTTGGAACTGTGGTCTCACCAAAAACTTGATAATTACAGAAGCTACGAAATCTGAATTCAGTCGGCACAACTGTTCAAGAAAATGTTAGTAGTATAGACTACCTAGATCTGATCCTACACTGACTGGATATTATGTCCTTGAGCTAACGACTATGTTGACGTTGCTGGTATTTATTGTTACTGAGTAAAATCCATAATCCAATAGAAAAATCAAAATTGGAGAAGAAAGGAAATCATTATCAATTAAAAATGAGATGTTAACGAAGTTTGAAATAAAAATGAAGTCTGATGAAGACGAAAATTCAAACCATCCCACTTTGCAACAGCGGACTACCAACTTTCAGCATAAGTTCCAGTTTCAGTTACCAGAACAACACTAAGTTTGTATGACTCGGAGAAAGATAATTTTACCTCCAAAAATATCTCAATACCCGCAGCATGCCAAAACTTTTACCAAACCTTTGTGAAACCATATAACTTCCTGAGCTGTTGTACAATTGCACAGTTACTGTGGAGATTACAGATTGTCACAACCTTTGTGTCATGGAAAACTCAAACAAGTTGCGTAACATCACAGAAAAATATGTCAACTACTCCCCTCTATTGAGGAATCCACTTCTTTTGAAAAATCCATTTTTGACACATACAGTTCGTCTGTCAGTTTGAATTAAACTCAAAACGCTTCGCGAAAAAAGTTGTCTGCACGCTTCAACAGGTGCAATTTGACGTAACGCATTGGTTGCATGCAGAATGTTTTTCGCAAATAAAGGTTAGACAATCAACTGGCAAAAGTCCAACAAATATCGTTTTGATTAATAAACTTCCCAAAGCATTTAACGGTTTAGGTTTGATTGGTTTAATTAATTAAGTGAAAAATATGATTTTTGACGACTTGTGTTTTGGTCAATCCCCAACCATTAGTTTTAAATAGAATACATTGACCAACGACTAACAGCGAGTTGCCTAAATTTAGAAAGAGAAAATTAAGTTTAATTTCAAAATTTATGGAATCAAAATTGAAAATAGCGTGTGTCTTAATTTTTCTAAGCAGATGGTTTCACTCAATCACTAGGTGGGGGGTCCTATGGGAAATATCCGAGCAGTCCTCTTGCTGGAAACAGTTGGATTTATGTCACAACTGTCACCCTACATTAGTTCATGTGCAATCCTGGTCAAAAATTTACAAAAAGCTAAAACACAGAATCAAGCAAAAAAAGTCAAATTTTTCCACCTGTGAGCTTCTAAAGCATGAACTTTGGTATGAAATAATCAAAATGCGGAAAATAAGCAAGCCAGGGTTAGCCTGGTTGCGGTCTTGAAACTTCAAAACCATTAACTTTCATCATTTATTTGCATTACATTTATTTCTGTGGCTTATGTGTCCATTTGTCAAGAGTAGCACAATCTATCCAAAAGTAATATCTACTGTTTCGATCCATTGCTAGTCAATTCTTGCCATCATCTAATTCCTGTCTTTTTCACCAACACAGTCCATAAAATAAGTTATACCTAACTCCATCTCACTTTCTCTATCTCTCCAAAATGCATCCACATGCAGTTAAGGACCTGATGCAAAGGCAGTTGTCTCCCTAAAGAGTAATTGTTGAAAGCTGATGGGTTCCATTGGTCCAGTCCGGGAATAATGGAGTTGTCATGGAGACTCCAGTTGCCCGGGTGGCCACTTCTTATCAACCCCATGCTTCAACAGCTCCAAGGAATTTAACCATTGTCTCATCTTTTCTTGAGCCCCAGTCAGCCTTTTATTCTCAGTCACCAAAAACCCCCTCGTTTCTAGTGCAGTTTTAGTTGGCTAAAGTCCCTTCACAGGTTGTGCTGAAGAACAGAGCACTAGATTTATTAGACTAAAGTGACTTTCTAAAAACGGACAGAAGCTTAATTAAGCTGAAATCAGATGCTCTGCTAGCCTATTCCGTGGCTTTTATACGTCAGGATCAGCTATGCAGTCTTCAGAATAGCTTTGACTCAAACGATATGATTAAACAATCTCAACCTTTCAGATTGAAATTTTGAAAAGTTTTTGAACAGTTGTAGAAAAATTTAGATAATTGGCGCAAGTCCAGGAAATTAAAGCTGGATTAAAATCTGTTTTGTACCAAAATTGACACTGCTGCTTTGACAGATCACTCTAAGTTTTAGCCTGTGACCGACAGCAAAGTTGGACGAAAGCATAGTTCGCCCTGTTTGAAGACTTATTTTCGTTATGGAAGCAGTTTGCCTCGACTGGCTAGTAAATGAGTTAAAAGAGTTAAAATTAGCTCAATCCTTTTGCACACAGGGTTTAGGGAGGTAAACAGTTCATTTTAACTCATAACTGCAGAGCTAAAAATATTTTAACTCTAGTCTATCCCTAACACAGAGGGTCGCAGGTTCGATTTGAATTTAAACTAAATTTATATTAAAATTTAAAATATTTTGTTTAGTCACCCTTTAGACTGGGCCAGTCAAGATGACGGTTTCCAATATTCTGGTGGATTTCTCTGGTTGGACTTCGGCCCACGGGATTCCCCATGTGGGCTCGGCCCAGCACGGGGTCCTTCGCATCTTCTGGCTGATCGTGTTCATCGTCTGCACCTGCATGTTCATCGTCAACATGTCCCTCTTGGTTAAGAAATACGTCAAATATGATGTGACTGTGCAGACTGAGGTATTGTCTAAACCAATTTGAATATTCTAAGCAGACAAAAATGAATGAATACTTATACTTTAATGTCTTGCCTAAATGAACACAGAATGTGATCGTTTACATAGCTAGACGTGTAAGTTTAAGATGGAATGGTCCAAAATAAGCGATCGTCGTTATAGTTATCATACAGTAGATGATGTAACAATGTTGTAACAATGATGTAACAATCATGACAAAACCTATGTCAGCAGTAAGCAGTATCATTAACAAATAGAATGTGTGTTCAATATTATTAAATTGTAATACATTACACAAATTGTACGTATGTGCCTGTAACCAGACAGTAAATGTTTACAAAGTTACAAATTTTTGTTTGACTTTATTCGTTTGATTTATTCCAAATTTCAATCACTGACATAATCTCTAATTGTTGTGTGTTAAATTTTAGCTGAAATTTGAGGAACGTGCTTTCCCAGTCGTCACAATGTGCAATCTGAACCCCTTCCTGAAGAAGGAAGTGACCAAGCTAAAGGATACCGTCGATATCTATTATCTGGTAATTGGTAATCAAAAATTCGCTTAAAAACTATGACACTTCAACGTGTGCTAATATGTCATTCAACGGATACCTATGAAGGCAGGTATTTTGTTCAAGATGGGGACCTCTGAGATCTTGGGAAGGTAAAAGTCCAGAGTTTATGAACCGAGCATACCCAGCATGTTTAACACATGATCTATTATACTCTTATTCTATTATATACTCTTAGTGAAGTCAAAAACAGTTCTAAAATAAAGTTCAACAATAGCAAGTTATTGCGTAATTAATTAATTAATTAATTAATTAATTAATTAATGTGCCTGCGTCAAATTTTAGAGTTTGGCCTACAAAGCCTATGTGAACAGATCCATGGAAATGCCGTTAGTTGATGTTTGGTATCGTGAGCTGGAAGAGTACAACAGACAAAAGAATGATCCCGGCGGTCACAGGCTAATACAAAGGTTTGGGCTAGATGTAAGTGACAATCAGAGCCAGAAGTGCTAGGTTGGAGACGACATTTACGGTTCGATATCTGAGCACACCTGTTGACACTTGGGCTACGGTAAAGTCAGAATGGTCACAGAGAGAGCCAATTCTCGCCAAAACGAGATCTCGCAAATCCATTGATTACAACCACAAATCAAGGGCGCTACACTGTTTTTTCAAATCCAACTATTGCCATCTTTTTGGAGATTTGCGGAAGCTAACTTTGAAACTCATGGTATAGAGTCTACTAATCTTTACATGTTTTCGGTAAACTAATACACTTTTGTGCATGTTTCAGCGATATTTTAGTTTTTAGTAATATGTTTTTCGTACTACTAGGACCTGAAATTCGATCCAAGCGCGACCCTGTCCATCCATTCGGAGATCCAGGAGGAACTGATGTTCCAGTATCGAAGTCTCACGAAGGATCAGCGAAACCAGATAGTCTACGATCTGGACGATACAAACTTCAGAGACGGTTTTGTGGTCAACTGTGCCTACAATACCCGACCGTGTTGGGTCTCTATTGGACAGAATAATTCGTAAGCAATACTCCATGTCAAGTTGTAGCACCAAAGCAACCATAGCAGAACCTCAGTAGAATGATGATCTACGTCCTCTGCATATGGCATTTTATTTTGAGTCTTTTTTGCGATAGCATTTCAGACGACTCGGACAGGGGTCGAGTTTTGAGAACGAAAAATTATTAGAACCATTGGAAAGAAATTGCAAGAGTACATAATTGCACAACATAGTAGGAGAATAAATAAGTCACTAAATGGCTTCTCTTTTTGCATTGTGTAACAGAATACACAAACATCCCTTGTTTGAAAGGAGGCATATTCCGTTCCCCTGTTGGGGTTTGACGACAGTATGTATAGCAATCTCACCGTTTGCAAGTAGAGCAGGTTAAATATAGCTTAAATAGTTAAAGCAAAATATATGGGGGCTTAATGGGTGCTCACTCAAAATGGGTGGCATATTTTTGAAAACTTTTTACGAATATCCCTCGAAGCCAGAAAGTTAGGAAAGTTTAGGGTAAAAATGGTAAACTTTGCTAATTTTTGGAGTTCTTGGGGAGGTCGGAATATATGGGGAATATATGGAACATTTCCTTGGAGGCCTCCTCGAATGGGGGGGGGGCGCCGAAAAATTGCTTCCTCAGTAAAACTAAGCCAGGATGGAATTGAAGATTACGGCAGTTTCAGCAGGAAGCCGTTTCTCCGGGTAGATTGATTTATTATTACTGTTTTCTAATAATTTAAATAAAAATTGCAAAAGTGTAGCGCTTCTACCAGGGATGGTGGACCAAGAAGAAACCGAGGACAAGCCCGAGACGGGAGGCGTCAGGCACCCACGAAGCCAGGACCAGAAGAGAGGGGGGAGAGAGGTTCAGCTTTTCACTCACCATTGAAAGTAAAGAATTGGTCCAGCCGGAGTAGTAAAGGAGGGGTAAATGACGTAGCATTAGGGGGTGGAGAAGGTGGAGGAGGCGCGGAGGCGCTGACGAATTAGGGGGTGGAGGAGGGAGAGGCGCGGAGGCGCTAGGGGGTGGAGGAGGGAGAGGCGCGGAGGCTCTAGGGGGTGGAGGAGGTAAAGTGGCGCTGCGGCGCTGTTACCGACCGGAACCACGGTCGACCCAAGCTTAAAATTGAAAATTGTCCAAATTCTCTGGAAAAACTTTATATAAGGGGTTTTCGGGGTCGTAGAATTCGAAAATGATATTAGTTTTCCTATCCTACGTAAGCTCCGTGCTCTACGCGACCCTTGCCCGGTGTGGAATATTTTCTTGATTTCATTCAAAATTATGCAAAGGTGTGTGCTAACTTTATGCAAATCAATCTAAATTCTACTGCTGTGTACGGTCCAACGCCGTACATAGCTAATTCACTTTCTCTTTCATTTTGAGCGCAATTCTAGTCAGTCTGGATTCAAATCTCGTATCAACTGGCGGTCCGGGCGCTCACTTATTTCTCTGCTACCGTGGGCGTCCAATTTGGTTTGGTTTGGGGGATCACCTCCCCGCTTTCATCCCTTCTTTGGGTTTAAGGTTTGTTAGATGTTTTGTTTGAAACTTTGTAAATTTAATTGTTATGCTTGCCTGGAATTTTTCATATTCAAGTTTTGGTCTGTAAAATTATTTGAGTTTTGAACATTATTGTTTTGGCTGAATTTTGGTATTTTGTTTTTGTAAAGTAAATCCGTGTTAAAATTTAGGGCTGTGTCGTCTTCTAGTTATTAGGTTAGCGATTAAGTAGGGATCTATCAGACATATTACACACTCTACTCGAACCTTTAATCTTTACTGATAAACCAAATCATTTATTCAGAATTTCATAATTCGACAAACTGGCGACCGTAACTTTTGAGTAAATATGTCTGATTCTTCCCCCCGACTTACTCGCTACCTCAAAAAATTACGCGACGGCACTGCCCGACTTTTTTCTGAATTACCCACCGGGCAAGCACCTGAAATTTCTGATAGTTTTTTGAATCAGCAATTTTCTCAAAAACGCCGGTCTACAAACTTGGGGGGAACTGACTTGAGGGGTTCAACACCCCCCAAATTTCTGGGGGTGCTGGGGTATCTGTACGGTTGTCAGTAGGGGAGGTGGGGGGACAGAATCTCCCCCAAAATTTTCAAAATTTTTCCCAAAATTCCCAGAATCCCCCCCAGAATCCTAACGATCTCCCCCAAAATTTTTCTCACGTCCCCCAAACTTTTGGGGCTGTTGGCGGGTTGGATAATGTTTTGGGTGAGCCTAGGTGTACCTCAGTGGACCTGTTGGGGGGATCAAATCTTCCCCAAAATTTGCAAAATCTCCCCCAAAATTCCCAGAATCTTCCCCAAAATCCCATAAATTCCCCCCAAAATTTTCAGAACCCCCCTCAAAATTCTCAGATCCTCCCCCAAAATTCATTAAATTCTCCCCAGAATTTTTCAAATAATCCACCCCATTTTAGTTTGCAGATTCCTCAATCTGCACCTCCCCAAGTTATAATTTCGTCGCCACCCCCAAATTCTGAGTTTGATCAAGTACAGGGGGAACTTCCCCAATCCCAAAATCAGGATTTCTCTCAATCAGAAAATCTGGAAAATCCACCCCCCCAAAATTCAATTCCCTCACCTATAATTTTTCGGGAGGGTGTCCGCCCTCTTACCCCCCCCTCGCACCAATTTTACTGCTGGAGAAATTTTCCCCACAAGGAAAACCTCCAGCAGTAATCTTAGTTTTTCTGGTGCTCTGCAAAATACTTGGGGGGGACCCACTGAGCTACAGCTATCAAACTTGCGCCCCTCCCAACCTACAAGGACTGTCCCTCCCCAAAATTTGGAGCAGAATTATACACAGAGCCAGAGGGAGACCCGGGTAAAAAGGCTCGGGGGTCAGTTCCTGGGCCCTCACAAATCACTCCCCAGCCTGTAGAAAAACCCACTACCCCCCAACATACAGAAAATTCAAATTTTCGACGTGATTTCGACAAGTTTATCTTGCCCCGGTTCGATGCTGCCAAGGCAGCCAAAGAAGTCGTTTCTGCCTTGTTGGGTTCGGGGGAAGCCCCCCTAAATCATCTGTACCCCCCGAAAATACGTATTCTCAACCAAGAATACCGCAAAATTCTACTAATATTCGAAATGGTGTGGGTTTTTCTTTGGAACAGGCAGCTGGGGGGGGGCGCCCCCCCCCAAACCATGGGGTTTTTCAATCTGCCCAAATTCAGGCTACGGGTGGCCAACCCCCC